>CATIWQ010042224.1:0-29262 GCA_949673415.1 Euphorbia schlechtendalii
AGCTAAGTTGATAAAACCATATCCACTCTTTAATGGGAGTCGTAAATTCCTGCAATTCCTTTGTCTTCTTTGAATTCGATCTCGACTCGTACAGAACCTTCGCTAAGATGCTATTCTTTGTGAATATTGAATAAATGAATAATGAAGAATGAAAACTTTTATTGATAAGTGATTTGCAAGTACACTTATACAACAATCGTTCGAGAATATTGAGAAATCTAGTGATAGAAATAAGGATTTGAATCACTTAAACATTTTCTCGCTAACACATATGAACATAGCGAAACTAAATATTTATTCTCTATCTATACACTATGCACTATCTTTCACTCCTTTCTTCTGCATGAGGTTTGGAGCCCTATTTATAAAGTTCAAAGGGTTGTGTCTATCCAAACGAAGAGTCGTGTCCATTGGTGAATGATTGCATCCCTTCATTGTGATTGGTTGAGAAGCTTTGATATAATCCATAATGGATAAGCACCTTTTCATGATTGGTTGACTTCTGATAGGTGTCTTATCATTGGTAGTTGATGGTGGTTGATCATGCTTATCTGGCGGTTGGTAGTTAAGAAGACAAAACCAGAAAACCATCCAAATCGTGACCGTGATATATAAGTCGAGACCGTAAATCTTTGATTGGCTGACTTCTATTTCTGAAGTATACAAGTCGCGATCACGAATGATTGTCACGACCGTGAATTGAGTTTTTCTTCAGAATTCTCCTTGTAACTTTGTCGATCTTTGATAGATTCGATCCTAAGCCAAATCTTTATGTTCCACGTATCTTTTTGCACCCTTTTCACTCTTCTTTCATAGAATTCCAATTTAGATCATTTTACTCCCAAGATTTACCTAGTATCTGCATTTGCATAAAAAATAACTACATACCACGTGAAATCTTTTACATGAAGTATAAAAATGACTTAATTCATAGTGTTAAATGTATGAAATTAATATGATAATAAGTGTAATTATACACTTATCAAATATCTATATACTTTTTATCTTCTCTAATCTTTCATACATTTGTCTATCCATCCATCATTCGATTCCTCCAAAATAAATTACATTATTTTCTTTTGTTCCGTTCCTCTTGTTGATCTTTAGAACTGGTTCCTTCCCTGTGTGATATATATCTTTTAAAACTACATCGTAACTGTATACTTGCAATGGTCACCATTTTTCTATTTAGATAAGTGGTATTGATAACACCTGTTCGTATTTTGAACTCTTATCTTCTCGGTAGGAAAGTGGGAGACAAGGTTTTTGGCTTCTTTATAAAATATAAATCCTCAGAGTCAGTAGAGTCAAAACCTTGCAAATAAGTTTTTGGTGCCGTTGCAGTGGAAAGCAAGTGCGTTCTAGAGATCAAATACTGGTGACTACAGTACTAAGTTTAAAAATTGAAGAAATAGTAGATATAAAGAAGGTTGCAACCTCAACTATAGATCACGCTCGTGAAGTTATATAGCATCACCTTCTGTTCCAGTTTTGAAGGAAATCATGATTGCGACAGGCCTTCGCGATCGTGACATGGGCCCTAGATTCTCCTTCATAATAAACGGGTTTACTATTTTCTTTTCTTTTCTTTTCTTTTTCAAATTTTAGACTAGTTGTTTGTTTGTTCTTTTGATTTTTTTTTTGTGATTTTCATAAAGTCACGCATAATGAGGACATTATGTTCTTTAGTGTGGGGGGTATTTGTAAAAAATCCAAAAAATACAAAAAAATTATATAAAATGAAAAAAAACCAAAGAACTTGAAAATTTTTCTTGATTTTTGTGTTATTTATACATTATCCATACCTATACTATACTAACATTTATCCAAGGTTATTTTAAGTGTCAAGTATTACAAGTTTGATGTTAGTGCAAACTTCGGACAAAATTTTTTTTTCGAATTTGAGCGCATGTTGAATTTGAGTGTTATTAGCACAACATTTATCAATTTGGCAAGGATGAGTGGTGAGTAACATTCAAAAGCAACATTCCAAGTAAGTTTCGATTTACATTTCAATGCAACATGAATTAGTATAAGTTGTTTAGTTTTAGTTTAATGCTACCTATAAGTTTAAGTGGAGTAATACCTAGTAGTATTCTTACTATGAGTTTTATATGCAAATCTTGAATAAGTCCAATAAGTATTGAGTGTGTTTAAAGTGTTAGGAAACTATAGCCATAATACTTTGAAATTGATCAATAAAGGATCAGGGTATTGAGAGAAAAAAAAATCAAAAGAAAGAGAGGATAACCAATGAGTTATGCAAAAGGTGAAGAATGGTACGGAGTAGAAACCGCAACATTCAATGAGTAAAAAAAGAAAAGAAAGCATAGCACAAAAAATGGGTCAAAGTACAAAGTACTTCAAAAATATATGCTTAAAAGAAAAAAAATCAAAGAAAGTGGTATGGAGCATAAAATGCAACCACTGAAAAAAGTGGAGAGTGGTATGGAGCCTAAAATGCAACCACTAAGAGTGTTTTAGCATCCTAAGTTACCTAAAAATGCCTTCAGAGAAAATTATTCAAAGTGTGCTTTCTATGTCTTTTATACTTTATACTATGCTTAAGAGAGGGAAATATTCGAGTATGCATATAACGCTTATATGAAGATGCGATTCTGTTGAACCTCCATTAAGAGTAAAGGTATGCAACTAGACTATATGAATTGCACATTACTAATTTGTGGGAAATTTCAAACTTTCTACTTGAATCTTATGCAACGTGGGAATGTGGTACTCACTGCAATAGTCTTTTGCCAAATGAGGTATGAACTTGAATACTAATTTATACACTTCTGTAGTGTTTACCTTAAGGACAATGCAAAAGTTAAGTATGGGGGTGTGATAAGTGTATAATTACAATTATTATCATGATAATTTTACACATTAAACACTATAGTTTGAGTCAATTTGATACTTCATATAAAAGATTTCACATGGTATGTAGTTGTTTTTTATGCAAATGCAGGTACTAGGTAAATCGTGGAAGTAAAATGAAGGAAGTTGGAAATCTATGAAAAAAGAGTGAAAATGGTATAAAAAGATGCGTGGAACTTGAGGAATTGGCAAAGGATCGAAGATGTCAAAGATCGGTAGAAATTGCAAAGAGGAATTATGTGAAAAAGGCATGTCACGATCATGACACATATATCGTGGTCGCGACTTGTTAACATTCACAACAGAAAGTTGCCAACCAAGTATTCATGGTCGTGACAATCATTCGTGATCGCAACCTTGACGATTTTTTTCTTAACTCTTCAATTCTTTCAACCGCCAAATAAGATCGATCATCCTCCATCAACTACCAAATGAAAAGATACCTTTTGGAAGTCGACCAATCATGAAAATGTGCCTTTCAATTTTGGATAAGATCAAACCGATTCAACCAATCATAATGAAGCGGTGTAATTCTTCACCAATGGACACGACTCTTCATTTGGATAGAAGCAACCCTTCGTACTCTATAAATAGGCTTCAAAACCCACCAATTTCATGGGCAATGGTGTGGTGGAGGGAGAGTGATTATGTGTGTTTCATAGTGCATAGTGTATTCATAGATAGAGAGAGTAAAAATATCTAGATTTCGCTACGTTCATAAGTGTTAGCGAGAAAATGTATAAGTGATTCAAACCTTATTTCGATCACTAGATTTCTCTACATATTCAAGCGATTGTTGTATAAGTGTAATTGCAAATCACTTATCAATAAAAGTTTTCATTCTTCAATATTCTTTTATTCAATATTCACAAAGAATAGTATCCTAGCAGAGGTTCTGTACTAGTCGAGACCGAATTCAAAGCAGGCGCAGGAGTTGCAGGAATTGACGACTCGCATTAAAGAGTGGATACGCTTTGATCAACTTTAGCTTTCAATTACATACCTTATAACTTTGCTTTGCTTTCTACTTATACTTTCTATTTCGAAGTTTATGATATGTCTATGTGTCATAATGTGTATTTCGTGTTGATCTTTTATATTAATCAAGTTATATGCTTTTGAGTTTACTTTAAGAGTAATTTCAGGGTTAACGAGATTGTGTATAATCAATGGATCTGTGATTATAACACTGTTTAGCGAGCCAACATTTTCGGAATGGTAACTTCCTAAATATGGCTATGTGAGAGAGACCAAGTACTAAGCATAGTAATATTGTTATCCAGGTTTATATAATCGTCTTAATTCATTTGCACTATATTTGGAAAAGCCATTTCATGTGTTGCTCTGTGGTGAATAATTGAATATCTGAGTGTCTAGAACCGAATCTTTTAAATTAATCTAGTGTACGTAATATCTTTGATGATTTTGTATGTTTTCTTTGTTATACTTGTTCGTAGGGAATATCTGTATACTTTTTATCTTCTCTAATCTTTCATACATTTGTCTATCCATCCATCATTCGAATCCTCCAAAATAAATTACATTATTTTCTTTTATTCCTTTCCTCTTGTTGATCTTTAGAACTGGTTCCTTACTTATGGGATCTATATCTTTTAAAACTACATCGTAATTGTATACTTGCAGTGGTCACCATTAATCTATTTCGATAAGCGGTATTGACAACACCTATTCATATTTTGAACTCTTATCTTATCGGTAGGAAAGTGGGATACAAGGATTTTGGCTTCTTTATAAAATATTAATCCTCAGAATCAGTAGAGTCAAAACCTTGAAAACAATTAATATCTAGTAGTGTTCTTACTATGAGTTTTATATACTATTCTTGAATACGTCCTATAAGTATTGAGTGTGTTTAAAGTGTTGGGAAACTATAGCCATAATACTTTGAAAGTGATCAATAAAGGATGATGGTATTAGGAGGGAAAAATCAAAAGAAAGACAGGATAACCAATGAGTTATGCAAAAGGTGAGGAATAGTACGGAGCAGAAACTGCAACCATTAAATGAGTGAAAAAAAAGAAAAATAGCATAGCACGAAAAATGGGTGCAAAGTACAAATCTGTACTTCAAAAACAAATGCTTAAAAGAAAAAAATGAGAGAAAGTGGTATGGAGCATAAAATGCAACCACTAAGAGTATTTTGCATCCCAGGTTACCTAAAAATCCCTTGAGATCAAACTTTCCAAAGTGTGCTCCTTTTGTCCTTTATACTTTAAACTATACTTAAGAGAAGGAAATATTCGAGTGAGCACATAACGCTTATATGAAGAAGCAATTCGATTGACCCTCCATTAAGCGCAAAGGTATACAACTTAACTATATAAATTACACCTTACTAATTTGTGAGAATTTCAAACTTTTACTTGAACTTTATGCAACATGGGAATGTGGTACTCACTACAATAGTCTTTCGCCAAATGAGTTACGAACTTGAATACTATTTTATACACTTCTGTTGTGTTTACCTTGAGGACAAGACAAAAGTTAAGTGTGGGGGTGTGATAAGTGTATAAATACACTTATTATCATGATATTTTCAATCATAAAACGATATGGTTTAGAGTCATTTTATACTTCATATAAAAGATTTCATGTGG
Source organism: Euphorbia schlechtendalii (assembly GCA_949673415.1). NCBI lineage: Eukaryota > Viridiplantae > Streptophyta > Magnoliopsida > Malpighiales > Euphorbiaceae > Euphorbia > Euphorbia schlechtendalii. The sequence continues at coordinate 5,496 of CATIWQ010042224.1, forward strand.
TATGTAGTTGTTTTTTATACAAATGCAAAAACTAGGTGAATCTTGGGAGTGAAATGATCAAAGATGGAATTCTATGTAAGAAGAGTGAAAAAGGTGCAAAAAGATGCGTAGAACATAAGGAAATGGCTCAGGATCGAAACTGTCAAAGATTGGCAAAGTTACAAAGAAAAAATATGAAGAAAAACACTTTTCACGACCGTGACACCCATTCGCGGTCATGACTTGTTACTCTTTGCATGCAGAAAGTTTTCAACCAATAGTTACGATCGAGATACATATATCGCACTCGGGACCTATGATGGTTATTGGTTAACTCTTCTCAACTACCAACCACCGAATAAGAACGATCAATCACCATCAACCGTCAAAGGAAAAGATACCTTTTAGAAGTGATCCAATCACGAAAAGGTGCCTTTCCATTGTGGATGAGGATGAATCTTTGCATCCAATCATATTGAAGTGATGCAACCCTTCGCCAATGGACACGACTCTTCGTTTGGATAGACACAACCCTTCATACTCTATAAATAGGGTTCAAAATCAACTATTTTCATAGAGACATATGGTGTGTGTGTTGAATGATAGTATGCATGATACACATTAGAGAGTGAAAATATATAGATTTTGCTATCTTCAAAGTTGTAGTGATAAAAATGTATAAGTGATTCAGTACTTATTTTGATCACTAGATTTCTACACAAATTTGAGCAATTATTGTATGAGTGTAATTGTAAATCACTTATCAATAAAAGTTTTCATTCTTCAACATTCATTTGTTCGATATTCACAAAGAATAGCATCCTAGCGGAGTTTCTGTATGAGTCAAGACCGAATTCAAAGTAGACGTAGGAATTGCGAGAATTGACGACTCCCATTAAAGAGTGGATATGGTTTGATTAACTTTAGCTTTCACTTGCATACCTTACAACTTTACTTTGTTTTCTACTTATACTTTCTATTTCGAAGTTTATGATATGTCTATGTGTCATAACGAGTATTTCATCGTGCGTCATTTATATTAATCAAGTTATATGCTTTTGAGTTGACTTTAAGAGTGATTTTGGGGTTAACGAGATTGTGTATAGTCACTGGATCTGTGATTTTAACACTGTTTAGTGAGCCAACATTTTTAGAGTAGTAACTTGCTAAATATGGCTATGTGAGAGCGACCCGCACTAAGCATAGTATTATTGTTATCCAGGTTCTTATAAGTGTCATAATTCGTTTACCCTAGATTTAAAAAAGTCATTTCATGTGTTGCTCTGCGGTGAATTATAGGATATTTGGACGTCTAGAACCGAGTTTGTTGAAGTTATCTAGTGTTTAAAACAACTTTGATTACTTTGCATATTTTACTCTACTATACTTTTTATTAGGGAATATCTATATGCTTTACATCTAATTTGTTCATGCATCTGTTCACCATTCAAAACCCTTAACCTTTAAATCATTATATTTTCTTCCATCCCGTAACTCTAGTTGGTCCTTAGAAACGAATTCCTTCCATGTGAGATCGATATCTTTTAAAACTACATCGCAACAGTATGCTTGTAGTTATCATCATGTTTTATTTGATAAGCAGTACTGACAACACCTATTCATATTAAGAACTTTTATATTATCAGTAGAAAAGTGGGGAACAAGTTTTTGGCACCGTTGTCGGGGATAAGCCTTTCAGAACGAGTGTAGCCACAATCTTACGAACACAATCCAAATGCAAATGTTGGATTGACAAGTCCTAGGTAAAGTGTGGCATGTGATGTTTCAGAAGAAAATTCGAGCATGTGGGCAAAGATTTGCTTCTTTGGTTGAAAACTGCAGAAAATGCAATTTTGGTTTTGTTGCCAATGTAATGTCGTTAACGATATTAGGCAATATCGTAACGACATTGCGATGTCGTTACTGGTATTCTGATGCTGTTAATGACATTGCATGGCCAGGCTGTGCTTTTTTTCTTAATTAGGTTTTTAAAGGAATAAGAGGCCCAAAGAAACAAGGCAGATGATTTCCGGATGATTTCAGGACCCTGCAAAATGAGAAAAAGGCTAACAAGGGAAAATTACTACTTCATCATCGAACTCGCGAGTCGGAAGCGAAATCCCGTGCTCACACCTGATCTACTCCAACTAGCCCAAACTTTGCAGATGTTGCCTGCTTTGCTTGTTTCTTTCTTCTTTGATTTTTAACTCTTTCTTGATTTTTCCCCCTTATCACATCTGCAAACTCAGGATCCTCTTGACTGCCATCATCTTCTATTTCTCCTCCAACTTCAAATTTAGGATTTTCTTCACTATCATCATTTGAATCTATAGAATCACTCTCATCTGAAATTGGATCACTGTCACTTTCACTCTCAGCAGTTTTAGATTTTGGTTTTTGTTTTAATGCTACTACCTCCACCTTCTGCTTTAGTATTCTATTTATACTCATTTTGGACACCTTATCAATTGTTACCCTAGCCATGTGGGCAGCTAAGTCATCCTCACCCCACCTCTTCCAAAGTGCCAAGTTATCATATGGAGCATCCACATAAACAGTTGACTGTTCTTCATTCAATGTTAAAGCATATTTGCTTACATCCTTATCATTAGCCAATTCAATGAATACCCCATCTTCTTTGTTTGTGTAATACAGCGACCCACACTTTTCATAGCCCAAAGCCCATACGGCCCATAAAACTTCAAGCCTGTTGATTTTGTCTTCATCAAACCAAATCTCATCCTCAAGCCTTCCTCCCTTATAAACAAACCGACCATCTTCAATAACTACCTTTCTCCATGATGCAGGCAAAATGAGACTTCCATCTCAGTCATTTCCCCTGTTACACCAACCATCAACTATTCATTAATCAACTTAAACAACTCAGAATTTACATAAAAAGTATGATATTAACACATCTCAAAATTTACATGACAAAAATTCAGAATTCACAACTCACAATTCAGAATTTACAACTCAGAATTCACAAAGAAATTAACACAATCAGAGTAATTAACACAAATCCACAACTCAGAATTCACTATAATTCGCATTCATAACCTTGATAAAAATTAAATAACAACAAACTTGAACTTCAACGTTATAGTGTATAAATTTCAGTAGCATCAATGGAAAACTTAAATAGACTATTGAATGAGAAGAAATTTCAGCAGTATAAACTTGCATGTTATTCTAATAAGAAGAATTTTCAATAAATAAAACTTTTGAAGAAGGTTACATACTAATTTATGGAAGAGTAAGCTCTAACTTCGTAGTTTAGACCTCCGATTTCCAGAATTTCAGCAACTTAGGGCTTCAATTTTTGAACAATAACTAACAATTGCAATAATGTGAAGTCATCGAAGATTTTGCCACTAAAATGTTGGTAGTTTATTAGTTTTGATCAAAGAAATTGATGGGTGTTGAAGGAAATGAAGATTTTTCAGACAAGGAATTTTGGGAATGCCAAGTTCAAGGGGGGGAAAGCTTGGGGAAAGAAAACGATTGGTTTTTTCGGTTTTGTTGGTTTTCAATTTTTTTTTAATGTTTATTTTTTTAATAATTTATTATCTTAGGTGGATGAACTTTTTTGCATGTCTTTCACGTTAGCACACGTGACATACACGCGCTGACTAAGTCAACGAGAGGGGTCTGTTGGGTGCAAAATTGCCAAGTTTAGGATGTTAGCAGAGACAAACTTAAGTTAAGGGGGCAAAATATGTGTTAGGCCTATAATTTTATATAATATTTTTTCAAAAGGCGAGGTCATAAGGTAGAACCGCCCCTGCATATTCTCGATTATAATATGTTAAAGCAAATCTACAGTCACTTCATAATTTACTGTCATTTCACGGTTTACAAAATCATTATCAACCATTCTAAGCTAATTAGGATAGTCTGAAATTACTTCTCAGTTTACTTTTCCAAAAAGATATTCAAACTTTTTCAGATTGCTATTTTGAGACATTCCAGAAATAAATTGTAAACATATTTTAATTAATTAATGTTAAAAGTAAATATACTTTATCCAATACCAAAATATATATAGGTCTCCAAAAATTTTTGGAAGTGGTGTTATTACAACAATTACCAACCTTTAAAAGTTAATTTAAATGCTTTGATACCTTAAAATACTTTTTTTCCCCAGTTAAATGCATCAACCCTTTTCAAAAGTTGGCTCATAAAATCGGATGCCACCCTCAATTTTTAAAAGGACCAGTTATCCCTAACTTTGCAAAAATGCACCAATTTGCTCCCTCAGTGTCACGTGTCAACTTCTGGTTAGAGAGAGAAGTAAAAAAAATGACATATTTGAAAAGTCAAAATCAATCAAATTCTATCAATTAAAAATGACATCTTTGAAAAGTCAACTAACTCGTTTAAAATTACCAACTCAGAGGAGCATTTGAACTTTTTATAGTTTCGTCTTATGAGTCAAGTTTAGGGGTGTTCATTCGGTAGACCTTGTATAAAAACTTTTTTTATAAATATTTTATAATATTAAGCTTTAAAAAGCACCCGTCTTCCAAAATCATCTGCCTCCCATCCCGGAAAAACTCCTAACCAAACCTACACGTATCACCTCCGCCACGACAGCTTCGCATCGTTTCAGAAGAGAGCGCTTGACCTCAAGAGTAATTTTGAGTGTAAGAAACCTCCCCTCTTTGATTTTTGGTTTAGCCAAGGTTCATTTTTATGACTATATTGTGTTGATTTGGCGATAACTGTCACGGAATTTTGTATAAAGTACTAGAAAATTTTGGTGATGTGGTGAAAACACTACATGTAAAGGATTTTGTTGATGTGGTGAAAACACTACATATAAAGGATTTTGTTCTGTATATTCTATGATGCTGCTCTCATTCATTCATTTGATGATTTCAGTTGATTGAGCATAGAATTAGGGTTGCCATTTTAAATTTTTGAGAGTAAACTAAACCTCCCCTCTTTGATTTTTTGTTTAGCCAGAGTTCATGTTTATGACTATATTATGGTGATTTGGCGACAACTGTCACTGATTTATACTAAAGTCCTAGAAAACTTTGGCGATGTGGTGAAACAATACATGTAAAGGATTTAGCTCTGCATATTCTACAATGTTGCTTTCATTCATTTATATGATGGTTTCAGTTGATTGTACTTAGAAATAGGGTTGTGGTTTTATATGTTACTTATTCAATTTGCTATCAACTATTATTTCATTTTAGTGAGAGTGATATCCAGCTAGTATATTATGGCCTTTTACTCTGATGTTGAATAGTCTCACTTGCTGGAAATAATAGTAGTCTGATAATGTTGATCATGCTTAATGATAAAGAAGATGCAGTACTGATGCCTTCTTTTGTCTTTGATTTTCTTTTCAGGTTTTTCGTTTGGGTGTATCTATGTAACCTGGACTCGGGTACGAGTATCGGATACGGGTGCGGATCCGAGTGTCCGGTGTGGCATTTTTAAAATTTTTGGATACGGGGACACTGTCCTGGTATGGGACACGGGTACGCGGGTACGGAAAAATTAAAAACAATAAAATCTTTAATTTACTAATTTTTAACATGAAACATTTAAACTCTACATAATTCTCTAATTTTAATTAAGCCCAAGACTCATAAAATCAGCCCATTAATAATGGCCCAAATAAATAACCCTAGTAAAACAAAACAAAACAAAACTCAATTCTTCATCTCTAGTGGTGCCGCCGCTTTCTTCTTCTGCAACAAATTCTCATTCTTGTTTTCATCTTCAATCCGCCACCCTCCGCCTCCCCCTAGCTCCGCCACTGCATCCCACTGTTCATCTTCTCCATCCATTTAGCCGTTTGTGTCCAAGTTACAGTTCACCATTTCTCCAAGTTGCCATACCCATCCTCACTCCGGCGTACCGGACACGTATCCCACACCGGTATCCGTAACGGCCGCACCGGACGCCGGTAAGACGCCGGAAATTGCAAGTCCGAGTAACATAGGGGTGTATATGTGGGTAATTGGAAGATTATTAGAGTATGATACAAGAAAGTGAAGTTGAGAGTGTTGAGTTCAAGTGGGGTATAAAGAGAGGGCGTGGTGGAAAAAAGAAAGATGTGCAATTTTATGAATCATTTGTGTATGATAATATGGGGTATCAGCTTTATGACTCTGTTTATATGTATCAGGAAAGTGAGCCGGAGCCTTTCATTGGTAAAATTATAAAAATATGGGAACATTCTGATACGACAAAGAAAGTGAAAATCTTGTGGTTTTTCCGGCCCTGCGAGATTTTAAATTATCTTCGGGATAATATCACTTCGGAGAATGAATTATTTTTGGCATCTGGTAATGGTGTCGGACTTGCCAATATTAATCCCTTGGTAATGTTAATTTTGCTACTTCAGGTTTTAACATTTCAATTTCAACTTGGCATTCCATTACATACTGATTTAGCACATTGAGATATTTTTTCAAAATCAAAAATATATATTGTTATGATAAGTATCTATAATTGTCTTGTGCCTTATATATGATGCAATGGAAGTTTAATTTTATAAGATCACTTGTCTACCTTTTATACATGTCTTCGACTCTTTATATAAGCAATGCTGATATCATTGGAATTATATGACATAACTCTTCTAGAAGGACTAGAACATACTTGTTCAAATAGTATTTTCTAACCAGATATTTTGCTACCTTCAAAACCAGGAAGCAATTGCTGGAAAATGCAATGTTGTGTGTATCTCAAAGGACAGCAGAAATCCTCAGCCCTCAAAGGAAGAACTGGAAGAGGCTGACTTCACATTTTATCGTACATTTGATGTTGGGCACCATGTGATCTCTGAGAAGATGGAGGATGAAATTGCTGGAGTCAGCGGTATGCGTTATTTGAGCTTCATTTCTCCAATAATTGATATTTTTAGCATATTAATTGTCAATTGAGTGTCTTGTGTGTCCTTTTTGATGCAGTTAATCTTTTGTTTAACAAAGTTAGTAGTCAGAAACCAATAGTTCCCGAATTTCATTTGGACAAGAAAGATACTTTTGAAAAGGCTTTACTTACAAAAGAGACGTTTGGTGTTTCTCAAAACAAAGTAGGGGAATCCAATACTGTGGTGGTGGATGGGGATGTTATTTCTGTAAAGCAAAGCCTGGATTCTACTAGTTCTCATTTTGATCACGAGTCAATTGAAATTGTTACAATTGACCCTACACCAGAAAGCTCTTCATATGAAAACAACATTTCCAAGTTTGAAGATCATTTGGTTAAAGGTGCAAATGGGGCTCGTAAATTCTCTACTAGTGATGTAAACATTGATGATAACTTAAGAACTATGAAAGATTCTGAGACAATAGATGGTGGACTATGGAAAAAAGAACCACTAGATGAATATAAGAAAGTGTATGATGAAAGGACGAAGAAAACAATTTCAAACTTACAACCTAATTCTCGTAGAAGTGAGCTCAAGCCAGATCAAATATTGAGTTCTTCTGGAGAGAAATTCAAACGGAAGCTTGCGAACAATTCCCACGCGGATGAGAAGAACTCATTAAAGAAGTTGAAGGTTGAAGTTGATCTTACAAGCCATCTTGACAATAAATTGCTTAAGGCATCTCCAAGGGAGGTTGCATACGATGCTAGGAAATCGTCTAGTAGATCATTTGAAGTCACTCCAAGGCCAGAAGTTGTAAGTTGCTTTGCTAGGTCTTCTTTTATACAACATATTTACTTTCAGGGCTTTCCATTTTCATAGTAGTGTGATTGGACTATTCATTTTACTTGCTCATTTGCATTTTATGAAGGAAATAAATAAAAATTAACTTATTCGTAATGTTATCAGTAAAGGTGTAGAGAAAGATGGGTAGCACGTCAAAAGCATAAGTTCATTAATGGCCAAAATTGATAATTTATTCTCACATAAATGCTTATAAACAACAATGTATCTTTAACATGTTGCTAAAATTTCCACTATGCCAATTTTTTTAAAGCTAATGAACCACTTTTCATAACTTTTTGATTCTTGCATTTGCCTAATTGTACTTGATGTGTAGAAATGATTAGAATATATCTATTTAAACTTCCCTATTGGTTCTTATTGAGCTTGTGGAAAGGTTTGATCTTTTTTGTTGTGGTTGAGAACTTCCTATCTTTTTTTTAATTTAATTACCATTCATATTTAGTGCATTTAGGGCATGGTACTAATAATGTTATACTTGCTTCTATGCTTCATGTTTGCAGGAAAAGAAGAGCAAATGGTTTAAGAGACTAGTGAGTATTCATTTTTCAGGCTTTTAGTGTGCTTCATCAATAAATTAAGTCATATTTGCTCCATTGCTTCCTCTCTTTGCTCTACTCGTTGTCTAGTTGACAATGCATTGGTTAGAATGATAAATAAAATCTAATTTGATTTTATGAAGAGATTTTATGAAGAGTGGTGTTTCACTAAGTTAATTGAGTAAGTTTAATCCATCTTTTCTTACAAAATTTCCTTGCATTTTATTCTTTAGCCTTGGAAAGAGTGGATACCAAAGGCTCAAGAGCAAGGAAGGCTTGTCCTGCTTCAAAACTTGGATCCATCTTATACTTCAGAAGAAGTGCAGGTATTTAAAATTTTAGGAAATGGGTCCTCAGATTAAATTTATATTAAGTTTTTTTAAGGTTTCATTTTGACCATCTAAATCACTTTCCGCTTAATTGGCATGTATCTAACATTTTATTTTGTGTTCCTTTTCTCTTTTCACTATGATTTGAACTTGAAAATCTTTTCCTACTTATGATTTTCAATGGATAGGATATCGTTTATCACGCATTTGGAGAAAATTGTTCTGCCATGCCAATTCAACGTACTTCTATTTCGAGCCCCTATTCTGGTAAACATCCAATTGGTTTATTATTGCTATTATATGTTATAAGTGATATGTTTTTCTTCCATTTTACTTCATTGTACTATAGATGAACGTCAAAGTTATAGACATTGTGTAAAGGAGTCAAATGGTGTTGCATCAATAGTTGTTTACCTTGATTACTTTTTAAATGATAGAATGAAGAATATAATGATCCATTGTACTCCGGTAAAAAGAGATGGGAACAAAAATTATATTCTTTTCTATAAATCTATTGTCTCACTTTCTCTTGATGCCTTCTTTTTTTTATTTCACTCTTTTTTCTTTGACATTGTTTTGAACTATTGAACCTAGTGATCTTTTGCAAAGTTAGGTATAGATAGGTTCTTTGTCTAGTTTTACTACAACACATTAAATAAATTATTGATGAGATTTTTCAACCTCAAGGCCATGCATGCTATTTGGCTATGATGGCGTCTATGAACATGCTTGATATTGTGTGAACAAAAGTTGTTTGCAGAGTTGGAATAAAGCTTGTGATATTTTCTTTTAATATAGGTCAAGCTTTTGTTATATTCAGAACAAGGCAAGTTGCCGAGGATGCAATCACAAAACTAGATGAAGTTTGCCTTCTATCAAATGGGAGGTACGTGAAACTAAATACCCATTAAGTTTGAGATGATATGATTGCCATTTTTTGTAGGAGGGTATTTGTAGCTAAATATCCTTTGAGTTTTGACACAATAGGATTGGATTGATGTATTTTTATTAGCTCACCTTCCATCCACACTCTTAGTTTTTAGATATATAAAAGGAAAGGGCATTTAGAGGTGCCTATCATAATGTGAGTATCTAGAATATTTAACCTGACAAAATATGTTCCTAATTCCTAACAATCTCGAGGCATCTATTTAAGGATATTAACATTGTAGGAAAACGTGAGTTTTTGTGACATTTGAAAGCTCAAGTATCTAAGCAATGTAATTGCATTGAGAATTTATATCCTTTGCCAAAGTTTCTAAGTCTTGGTAGAATATAATGACCCTTGCAACTACTTACAAATTTTTGAGCTTTTTTAGAACCAATAGATGTAATCATCTATAAATGACTTATGAAAGTAGAAAAACTTGATTGCGTACAAACATCTTAAGAAAAAAAAAAGTTAGATAGTTTATTAGTTAGTGAAGTTGCATAAAGAAATTTCCATAAATATTTGATTTAGTTTTAGATATGGGGTTTGTTGATTAGATGTTTACCAATATATTTTCTTGTGTTATGCTTACTTTCTAAGATTAACACTTAAAATAGATCAATTTTATATCCAACTTTGGGAATAATTGTGATAACGATGATGAAGAAATGCAAATGTATTTGATGCCCTTGTAATGCTTTGGAATCAAACTATGATATATTAAACTCGTTAAACTCCAATGATGGATGCCCTTATAAAAAGTTTTGAAAAAGTGACATAGTGTTAACCATCATTTTGATGGATCATATCTTTGGAGTTTCGGACACTTAGGATCCTACTCTTATGATGAAGCATCCTACATAAAGCAAATTCTTTTTATGAAGCATACATGAGGACTACCATATAGTTTGGTTTAGATGATAACATTTGTTAGTTAGATAGCATGAAAACTCCTAGAATTAATGTTTTCACATTTCATATGCATCTCGAAAATCAAAACTCATCGAGCACGGAACTTTTCAGGCCATTTCTCTAAACAATAGAAGTAAGAAACTCATATCCTTAAGATTAGGAAATCATTTTTTGGCAGATTGTTCTCCAAATTATTTATTACCAGTCCTCTAACCTAAAATTTCATTTTCAATTGTTACCCTCGATCAATAATTCACATTTTTTCTTGTAGATCACATTTATATCTTTTTATTATTGTGATTTTCATTTTATATTTTAGAAGGATAAAATCATATATATACACTTTTATAATTTGGATTTTTGTATATATTTCCTTTTTCTATTCTTTAAGAAGTGGCGTTTCCCTTGTGCTTCTTGATTTGAATGAGTTGCAACATCAACCATGAACTTAGATGGAATAATGATGTTCATAGATTTGAATCTCAACAAGGGTTCTAGGATGAGAATTAGAGGTCTATAATACACGGATGGAGTGTCCCTGAGCCGAATACGTGTCAACACACGTATGCGATTTGGACATGTGTCCGACACTCCATTTTCCAAACGGACAGGCCACGTAGGATTTGCATTCCAAAACACTCTGTGGATGGGACATTTAAAGGGCACCAGACGATGGTGTTTAATGAATTGAAATCCACCGTGAATCGATGGTGAATCAAATGAACTGATCAATTTCGACGATTCTATCGATTCTTGAACTCAAATAAAGAAACATAAGAAGTCTATGAGATTGAAGACAATGAGGATGCTATTGAAGATGATGAGAGCTTCATTCTTATTCGTCGTAAAATTAATTATTTTTACATGAGCTGTTACATGACTATAATTACCACTTTTTTGAGTAAACACTTTTATGATATGGTATCAGAGCTTCTTGAACTTAAAAGGTTGAAGGTTTGAATTATGGCACCTTCACTTAATGAACTAAAGTTCAATAGATGGTATAATAGGCATGTGTTGTACCACCTTCAAGCTTTGGGATCTTTTTGGTGTTTATTTTCCTAGGTTAGGTGTTGCTTAGTTTTTGTTTCCTCTCTATTCCTACTAAATGATCAAATTGAAGTGTAACTTATTTATGTTTTTTGCATTTGAGTCACGTAGCGTCTTGCTTCGCTCAGGCAAGCGCCTTTGGTGGCACCTTGTCCTAGGTAATTTGATACAATGGCGCCTTATTGGGAGTAGTGCGCTTTTAATATCTCCGACCTAATGGAGATTACACTCACACATGCTTGATTTTAAAATGACCAAGTCGTTGCTTCCCGTGGAGTGTGCTCTTAGTAGAGTTTGTTTGTTTCCCATTTTGTATATTCCATTAACAAAATGTCATATGCATCATGGTCCTTCAACTTGTCTCATTTCTTCTATTACCCCTTTAACTTTGAAGCAGTCTCCATAGCTCCTTCAATATGGCAAAAGTGCACACCAATCTACAACTCCCCGAATGTCACGCGAATGTCACGCTTCAGCTTCTGCTTGGTTTGACTTTTTATAAATAATTTCTCTCTCCAAGAAAAAGCCAACTCGTGGTGCTAAGTGAGTAAATTGTTGCACTTTTTTTAAGTTTTAAGAGCTACGTGGACCTTTTCAATATTCAATGGAAGGTGGGAAAAATGTGACAATTGAGGGAGCTAGTGATTTATTTGGCCAACAAAATAATACTTTAAATGTGATTCAAGAGGTTGGGCTTCGTGTGTTCTCCTTCTCAGTTGAAGATGTATTTGGAGTTGAGTTGCTCACTTGCCAAATGAGATGTAATATATACTATGTCATCTTCTCTCGAGCAAGTGGTTAAGATCTTTAGTGATCGCATAACATAGAAGTTTGAAGTCATTGTGTTGGAAGTATAAGCCACTTAATTGACCATTCAAAATTTTTCTTATATTCTTTGTTTTACGCTTTTTTCTATATTACTAAAAGCAATGCTCTTCGTCTACTCTTTACCCTATTTAATAATCGTTTTCATTTGTAGGCCTCTTGTCGGGAGCATTGCAAATCTCAGCTTTCCGAAAAAGCAATCAACGTTTTTTGGTCACATGTCAATGGATAAAATTAAACTCCATACACAACAAGAGATGGTAAATATAACTCTCTCCATTGTTCCATGCTTACACATTGGCTTCATATTGACTACATTATTAGTAGGTGCAATGGAGACAAATCCAAATTAACTATTAAGATCTTATTAGTAACTCACACAAGGCATGCTACAAAAAAGATACTTTCTCCATGTTAGATTTGGGATCCTCTAATAATTCTACTTCATTTATAGGTGAAATCATAGTAGTCAAAGGCACGACTAGGCTCTCGGGCGAGCCCTTGCGCCTTTAGGGGTTTTAGGATAATTTTTGCGCCTAAAGCGCCCCAAGGTGGCCAAAAAGCCTAAGTCGCTACCTTGCGCCTTGAGTGCGCCTTGATTACTATGGCTGAAACTTCAGTAAAGTATCTTATTGTTTTACTCATTTGTAAAACGGGGTTTAAAAAATTTGTTTTTGCCAAAGGGGTATGTGGCTTCAAAAAATTGGCGAAAAGAGAATAAAATATTTTTTGTCCAGAATAGTTATATTAATAATTTAATTAATTCAATATTCACATAAATTAACCTTATTTTTTAAAAAATTATACGACACGATTTGAGTATGTATTAAAGGTTTTTTCATTTTTTATAATTCTTTAAAGTTTATCATCGTATTTTATAAAAAAAATATTTGATAACATTTCAAAAAATTCAAAATTTGTCACTGAACGTGTATTGCAATTTTATCAGCCAATTTACCACATTCTAGATTAAAACGATCAATATTACTCATTTTTCCATTTTCGTGACATAATTTAATAAATAGTATCTTTTGTTTGCTAATTTTTTGAAAGCAAATACCTCTTTTATAACAAAATTAACAACATTACCCCAATTTCCATGCACAAGCAGGGTAAGGGGTCCGGTGTTTCCAATTGATCCTAAAGTGGATTTACAACAGTTATTAGTGACTTTACAGTTAACAAAGTTCAAAAAATAATGAGACATCATGCTTTAGTCCATTATAATCCAAAGTCAACGATGGTCAAGACGCCCCTTTTGCAAACAAATTTCTCAGGCATCGTCTTGCATACAACTTCGATGAGTGAAATTACAATGTACTTTTTTTAAGTTGCCCTTAATACTATGGTCAAGGCATCTGAAGATCCTATTTGAATTGCAATAATAGATGATATATCATGAAATAAGGGTTTAGATATGATTATGAAGAGGGCACATGAATCATGATCTCGTGTTTCGGCGGTGTGCTTGCTATAAGATATGTTACGAGTTTTGTGATGGTTTTCATTCGGCTTGTGTTGGAGATGATGTTGCTAGTTATGTGTTGATACAATGTTGCATCCTCGCAATCTTGGGAATAAGTTCATTGATCTTCTCATCATTTGTTATTTGGTTTAATGCATCACTTGCCCCATCAAGTTGGGCAGAATCAAGTACTGCCCCTGGAACATTCAAAAGCTCCGCGTTACCACTTCAAGTTAAAGTGGAGTTACAATAGTTATCTGTGACTCTACAGTTAACAAAGTTCAGAAAATAATGAGACATTATGCTTTAGTCCATTATAATCCAAAGTCAAAGAATGGTCAACACGCCCCTTTTGCAAACAAATTTCCCAGGCATCGTCTTGCATACGACTCAGATGAGTGAAATTACAATGTACTTTTTTTAAGTTGCCCTTAATACTATGGTCAAGGCATCTGAAGATCCTATTTGAATTGCAATAATAGATCATGAAATAAGGTTTTAGATATGATTATGAAGAGGGCACATGAATCATGATCTCGTTTTTCAGCGGTGAGCTTGCTATAAGATATGTTACGAGTTTTGTGATGGGTTTTCATTCGGCTAGTGTTGGAGACGATGTTGCTAGTTATGTGTTGATACAATGTTGCATGCTCGCAATCTTGGGAATAAGTTCATTGATCTTCACGTCATTATTTATTTAGCTTAATGCTTCACTTGCCCCATCAAGTTGGGCAGAATCACTTACTACCCCTCGAACATTCAAAAGCTCCGCGTTACCACTTCAAGTTAGCGAGAAGGTCCACATACCCCTTATATTTGTAAAAAATGCACTTGTTTTCCCCTCTATGCATCTAAGTCAGATGAAGACAGTGTGTAGTGTATGATGTACAAACACATCACACGCCAACAAACCAATAGCAACTTGACGGTAAATGTTGAAAATTCAAACCAATGATAGTGTGAAATGCATAGTAGTCAAGGCGCTGAGGCGCACTCAAGGCGCAAGGCTGTGCCTTGGGCTTTTTGGTCGCCTAGGCGCGCCTTGGGGCGCTCTAGGCACAAAAATTAGCCTAAAACCCCAAAAGGTGCAAGGGCTCGCCCAAGAGCCTAGGCGCGCCTTTGACTACTATGGTGACATGTGACAAGTTGAAAATTTGTTGAGGTATAAGCGCCTTTTTTTGTCCCCTTGCTAAGTCGTCGCGGCGCTACGCTAGGCAAATTGGCAACTGAGAGCTTTTGAAAGTTTAGGGGGGGCAATAAGTGATTTGAGACAACTTGAGGGGGCAAGCGATGCATTAAGCCTTGTTATTTACATTGTGATGCCTTTTTCTCAAATAGAAAGATCTTAGTTATCAAAGAGCTCATTGATATTCTTGCCACCCATATAAAGTTTGGTTTTTCATCATTGTGTTGTGCACGTGTATATCAATGGAACTTTTCTCACCTTTACAAAGAACGTGATATATCCTCCCCGCGTCCATGCTATCCCTATAGCTTGTTAATGAGCTACACTAAAATGATCATGTCCTCTTAATATCGTACCCTACATTCACTTCATACATTATCTATCTGAAAAATGACGTCAAAATCTATTGGCCATTCCATCCTAGCCACTATTTTATGTTGCTACGATGATACTCAAATATCTAGACTTTTGCCTACAATATTAAGTTGTTCCACCTAGTACTTGGGACCTAAGACCTATTAGATGAAAAGTCCAAGTTTCTCTAAATGCAATGTGTTGGGCCTCAATATTCCATTTTGCTTTTTACTGTATCTTTTATGTTGGTTCTTTGGACTTGGTGTTAAGAGTTGATAATAGAGAAAATTGTAGCCCGTCTTTATTCCTTCGTCCCATATTGATGTGTTTAGTTTGCTGATTTTGGCATAGAAAGAAGCAGTTTCTACTTCACATTGCTCTCAGCCAAACAATGTAGAGTATGATTTGGCCATGGATTGGTGCTTACTACAAGAAAGATCAGAACTAGAATGGAGCAAACTGAATAAGGTATTATACATTCATCTTTTGTTATTTTTAAGCACTTCCTAAGTGACAAATTAATTTGCTGATTTTTTCTTTCAGAGACAAGAGAGAGAATTAAAAAGCCTTGAAGGCTCATTGAAGTCCAAAAGGAATGAAGTCTCCAAATGAAATAAACTTTGTATAGTTTGTCATGGTAAGAGACCAATACCTCTATTCGCATGAAATCATTTATGTTCAATATGTAATATATATAAGCTTCTCATTGTTCCATACCGCACATATTGTCTATATTAGATCTCGTGACCGAATTTATAGATTTCTCTATTAGGTATACTATTCTATTGTATGCTTGGAACTTGATCCTTTCTCTCTATACATCTCTTTAAACTGAACCATTTTTAGGCGTTTTCAACTTTTTTCAGGAAGCGGTTTCTTTGCGATAAAGATCAGCCAAGGTTGTTCAGAGGCAAATATGTTTATTGTGGATTTTGCGATAGTATACCAAAAGTTGGCCGTTTTTGTTTTTTTGCGAAAATGAGGCGTAGTTTAACGCGCCCAAGGATGGCATCATCTTTTTGCTGGCCAATCAAGTAAATTTTTGGTGAACTCTTGTTAATGACTTCCTTTATATTAACGTGTTACTATGTAATATATAGACAAAACATTAATTTAAGCGTAATTTAGGTAATGAATTTGGTGTTCTTTTGTTCCAATTTGTTCACTCTGAATGTCTTGCGTTATTCTACTATAGATGTCCTGGCATATGATGATATACATTGTTTCTATCTAATTCTCACTTATTCCAGTTTAATGTTTTTTGGCAATCCTATGAAAATGGCCTGGCTTGTCGGATGTTTTGCAATGAATAGTTTTGTACAACAAGTGAAATATGATTTCATGTAAAAACTCTGATTATTTGTGTCATGAAAAAAGCTCCAGTTAGGCATTTACACATTTTCTTGGTAATTTTTTCGTGGGAACTGATATGGGGAAAGTTAGAATTCGGGTAGGATTGCTTTAAATCAAAAGTTAGTGTTGACTTTTGTGGCCACCGACAGTTATATTTGTTGGATGCCGTAAAACCAGCAAGTCAGTCGTTTTATTTGAACAGCTTTATGGCCGAAAGTTGTTTTAGTTTTATCTATTTTTGGGCCTGTTCATCGGCCATTCACCTGAGAATTGAGATACTGAAATGTTATTGGATTTGGTTAATCTGAAATTTTGTGTTCCTTTTTCAAATTATACGTTGAAATTAATTTTGTCGTTCATCCTTTTAGTAACGGCAAGGAAAATGGAGTTTGATGGTATTCCAATACAGAGGGAGAGAAAATGTGCCAGCATTTTATTTATTTAATCATTTGTCATTTTCAGAAATCGCGGACATTAACTATTATTAAATTATTAGAGCATTTTTAGTAACATTTCATTAGAGGAGCAAATGTCAGCTGCCATAAAAACATTTTAATATCAAGGTTGGTTGAGTGAAATGTTTAGCCATTTAAGTTAACTGTAAACTTTTCACTTCTAGAGGGAAAGACTTTGGTATCTAGAAGGATGATTGTTGAATTAGCTACAACAAAATAACCACCTACAAATAAAAATGATTTTATATATCTTTTTTAAATAACTCATTGCTTTTATTACAAAAAAAACACGTACTACTAGGTAAACCTGTTCGCGGGCCGGGCGGGGTTGGCTTGGACACTCATTTTTTCGAAAAGCCCGGTCCGAGCTCGAGCCCGTCAAAGTCCGAAAATTTATGGGCAGACTTGGTTTTTATATAAATACCCAAACCCGGCCTGAGCCGAGCTGAGTCCAGCCCGACAAATAATTTTATTTATTTATTATATATTTATACATTAAATTTATAATTATTTTAATATTTTATATTTTATCCTATTAAATTTGTATACTTGATTACAATAAATGTTACTAAATATTAAAAATTTTAAGTAAAGAATGCAATTATATTAAAAATTTAAACACATTTTGACTTCTTTTATATTTTTACTATTTAGTTTAATAAAAAAATTTATAACAAAAAAAATATTCATAAGCTTGGGGATGACCTTGTAAGCTCGGTCCGAGCCCGAAGTTCTAAGTTTGGGCTTGGGCCGGGTTTGGATAAACATTTTTAATAAAAAACCCGCCAAACCTGGCCCGGCCCGCCCAACGAATATGTCTACTACTAGGTAGCATTTGTGACTAATAAAATTTCTCATATTTCCCATCAACATTTTTTTTTGTAAATTTAGTTTAATATTCAATCGTACACTATTAATTCAACTATAATTTGTAGGATATTTGAAATAAAATTTATTTTTGATGAAGTGCATAAACTGTTACTAAAATTTATAATTTATGTAACTTAATGATATAGTTTTTTTTTAAAAAAACATTTGCATAATTGTGCTTACATTAAATTGAAAAAAATTTCTACTCCATCCCTTATGTGACTCGAAACTAAAATATCTAGAGGTAACAGTATCAATATTAACCATTAAGTTAAGACATTAGTCACTAACTTAATAATATACTCATATGATATAAATAAAGTCATTACGATCATGGTTCCTCCAAATTTGGAGGCTGAATATACCAAATCTAGCATACCAACATGAAATTGCATAATTTCTAGTGAATAAAAAAGGCAAAATGCATTCACTAGGTTCTCATTTCACCTATTGTTCTATAAGTTTGAAAATGTTTTCGTAACTCTATCAACTTAACAAAAGTGTATAAATTTTATTATGAATGTCATGTGTCAGATATTAATATGAAAGAAAAAATTCAAGAAAATGACATTTTTGAAAAGTTATACAAACAAGAAGTTGACACATAACATTCATAAGGATAAATGATGTATTTATTGAAAATTTAGAGGATTGCAAGAACCTTTTCAAAATATAAGAGATAATAACCAAAATATGACAACTTCAATGATAAGGTGATAATCAATACAAAAACACAAATATTACCAAAATATTGCACATGTATACATACGAATGGAAATAAATTTCAATTAAAAAATGAATTTATTAATACAATTTTCAAGTTCAACCTACTCAATTTTCATGTATCAAATCCAAAACCTTTAAATACATAACTACCAAACTTAACATGAATCAGTATAATTAATCAACTTAAATGTCATTGGATTTTGATTATATTAACAACTACTCCTAGACATAGTCGTTGGGCAATTGTAATAATGAGATTTAACACCTATGAAACGATTATAAATCCTATGAAAGAAACAAAAAAAAAATGAAGAGCATTAACAAATGGACCCGACACCATTAGTGCTATGTTGAAAACAAAACGACGTAGTACCTCCTCAAAAAATGTGACCGTTAATTTAAAAAACTTAAACAAAAGACACCAAGTAAACCACGCGAGTGCACTCCAAAACCCTACTAGCAGCGCGTAGAAAACATAGACCGTTCTCTGCAACACACTGCACACACCTCTCTGTACTAGCTTGGCTCTTTCTTCTTTATCATGCTCTCCTCCATTATCATCTTCTCCATTTAACAACAAAACAACCCCTCTTTTTGTTTCCCTTTCTAAAAGTCCCCTTCTTTCCCTCCCTACCCTAAAATCCTTTCTTCCATTGTTGAACCACCTCACCAAACCAAACCAACAAAACCCCTTTTCAAAGTTTCCACTTTTCTTTCGAAAAATCGGACTTTTTTCTTAGGGTTTGAGATTTCTGTGAAATTGAAAGAAATGGGGTGTGCGCAATCGAAAGTGGATAATGAGGAATCTGTGTCAAGGTGTAAAGAGCGGAAAATTCTTATGAAAGAGGCGGTGGCTGCTCGGAATGCCTTTGCCGCCGGCCATTCTGGCTTTACTATCTCTCTTAAGAATACCGGCGCTGCTCTTAGTGATTATGCTCAGGGAGAGGTTCTCGAGTCTCACCACCTACAGGATCCTCCTCATGAACCGATTTCTCAGCCGCCACCGCCGCCTCCGCCTCCTCCGCCTTCGATTGAGAGCTTTCCGCCTCCTCCGCCCTTGCCTAACTTTTCTCCTAGTCCGATAAAGCGTGCTTTGAGTATGCCTGAGATCCCGTTGAAGCTGCAAAGGAAGCCCGGCGAAGAAATGGATTCCATTATTGCAGAGGAAGAAGAGGAAGAGGAAGAAGAGGAGGAGATTGAATTGAATCACAGAACTCGGAACGGGAACAGTATGAACGGTAAAAACAAAACTTCAATCGGGTCTCGGGGCCCATCTAATGGAAAAGTGGTTCCGGAAGGAACAACAACAACGACGCAGTCGTCCCCACCGCGGACGCCGGAAAATCACGCCATTCCGCCGATGCCGGAGGTTAGGAACAACACGACGTGGGATTATTTCTTCACGATGCACGAAATGTCAGGCCCCTCCCTGGATCCTGAAGACGAGTCCGATGAAAACCACAACAATTTCGGAAATCTGGGCGCCGGTGGTGTTGAAATTGAGCCGAAGACGCCGGAGAAACATGTGGAGAACTTAGCGACTGTTGTTGAGGAGGAGGAAGAGGTAGCTAAGAAGGAGAAAAAGCACATTGAGCATTCAAAAACAGCGCCGGCTGAATTTAGGGTTGTTGGGAAGAAGGTTGTTTCAGGTGGTCCGATTATTAATCTAACACAGGTTTTGAGCGCCATTGATGATCAATTCCTCAAAGCATCGGAGAACGCACAGGAAGTGGCAAAGATGCTGGAAGCCACTCGCCTGCATTATCACTCCAATTTCGCAGACAACAGAGGTATATATAATATATAGATATTAGTTTTTCCAATATTAATCCATATGGCGTTTTTGTTTAACTTCAATCTGAAGCATAACATTGATGTATTCATGTGATCTTGTTAGGTATGTCTGTATTAAGTTTGGTTATTGTTATTTGGCTTACCAAACTGGACTCTTGCCTTGCATTTCTATTTACTTGCTTAAAGCTCGTCATTTTTGTCATTTTTCTTTTTTCCCCCAACTAAAAGTGAATCTAGTGCAAGTTCACGGAATATTTGACATATTTGAATTTTTTGTCATTTTTCTGTTGTTTTTCCTCCAACTAAAAGTGAATCTAGTGCATTTTAAACAAGTTCATGGAATATTTGACATATTTGAATTTTTTGTCATTTTTCTTTTTTTTTTCTCCAACTAAAAGTGACTCTGGTGCATTTTAAACAAGTTCATGGAATATTTGACACATTTGAAAGTTTAGGGTGACAAGATTCCATGTTGGACAAGTTCAGGGGCTTAAATGCATTAAGCCTGCTCCATGAAAGGGCCAAAACTGAAATTTTATTTTAATTTCATTATCGGAAAGAGATCCGTTTCAAGAATCGGTCAGACTGAGATCATCATCCGTGCATTTGTGCAAATGGTTGATCGAAAACATAGACAAAGAAAAGATTGAAGAATGTGGTCGGAGGGTCAAAACTGTCATTTCCATCTGAACTTGTTTGTTTGCTGTCATGGTTTTCAAACCTGCATTGTTAGTGCAGGCTACGTTGACCATTCAGCTAGAGTAATGCGAGTCATCACATGGAACAAA
Organism: Euphorbia schlechtendalii; assembly: GCA_949673415.1. Lineage (NCBI taxonomy): Eukaryota > Viridiplantae > Streptophyta > Magnoliopsida > Malpighiales > Euphorbiaceae > Euphorbia > Euphorbia schlechtendalii. The sequence continues at coordinate 26,754 of CATIWQ010042224.1, forward strand.
TCCTTCAGAGGTGCACTCAATGGCGAAGGTGGGAAGGATGAGACGGATCCCAACGATTACGAGACTCATGCCACCGTTTTGGACAAGCTGCTGGCCTGGGAAAAGAAACTCTACGACGAAGTAAAGGTGACATCATTTTCAACCATTGTGTTTGTTCAATCGCTGTCCTGATTGATTTGATTGGATCGGATTTCCTTGTGTAGCAAGGCGAGCTTATGAAGCTGGAGTACAGGAAGAAGGTCTCGCTGCTGAACAAGCAGAAGAAGCGTGGCGCAAGTGCCGAATCGTTGGAGAAAACGAAAGCGGCCGTTAGTCATCTACATACTAGATATATTGTTGACATGCAGTCCATGGACTCGACTGTTGCGGAAGTTAATGATATTCGCGACAAGCAGTTGTATCCAAAGCTTGTTGAACTTGTCGAAGGGTATGCGTCTCTATGCTAGTGTTTTACGACTACTTGTGCTATTCTCTTGATATGCTTCATTTTATGCCTATGTTGTCTGTGATCATGTATCAAGTAGATTTGCCTACTTGTGCTATGCTTTTATAAATAGGCTTAATACATCAGGAGCCCCTGAGCTTCGACCATGAACTTTCAAAAAGTACAATTAGCCCACTGAAGAACTTCTTGGTAAAAGTGCAAATTTTTGCCCCTTCAATGCCACATGTCGGATTATGATTGGTTTGATTTTTTAAAGATGCCATATTTTTAATATTTTTCTCTCTCAAACCAGAAGTTGACTCCTGGTGCACTTTTGCCAAATTCAGGGGCTAAATGGAACTTTTGAAAGTTTTGGGGCAAAAGTTGTCAAAGTTTAGGGGGGTCTTTGATGCATTTGGCCTCTTATAAATAGATAAAGTTGAGAAAAATCTGATATTTTGTTAAAAGAAAGTGGGCTTCAGATCATTGTATTTGTTTTGGACCTGTTTTAACAAAAAGTTAGGTCTAGGCTTTTCAAATTAAAAAGAAAATGACTTCGATTCTTAGAATTTCTGCCTTTATTCTTACGCTGCAGGATGGCGAAAATGTGGTCAAATATGGCGGATCATCACGACAGCCAGCTGAAGATAGTTTCAGACCTCAAGTCCCTGGACGTGAGCCACGCCGTCAAAGAAACGACCAGACCCCACCACGAACGAACCAAACAACTCCACACGGTGGTTCTCGAATGGCACGCGCAGTTCGAGAAGCTCGTGTCCCATCAAAAGCAATACATCCAAATCCTCAACACCTGGTTGAAGCTGAACCTGATCCCGATCGAGAGCACCCTCCGAGAGAAAGCATCGTCCCCGCCGAAAGCCCCCAACCCTCCGATCCAAGCCCTCCTCCACTCGTGGCACGACCACCTGGAGAAGCTCCCCGACGAGGTGGCGAAGACCGCGATCTCCTCCTTTGCGGCGGTCATAAAGACGATCGAGCTCCACCAGGAGGAGGAGATGAAGCTGAAGGACAAGTGCGAGGAGACGAGGCGGGAGTTTTTGCGGAAGAGCCAGGCGTTCGACGATTGGTATCAGAAGCACGTGCAGAGGAGGGGCCCGGGCGACGAGGGGGAGGGCGAGAGGGGCGAGGACGGGAACGGCAAAGATCCGGTTTCCGAGAGGCAATTTGCGGTGGAGAGCCTGAAGAAGAGGTTGGAAGAGGAAGTCGAGGATCATCAGAGGCATTGCCTTCAGGTGAGGGAGAAATCGCTCGGGAGTTTGAAGATTCGTTTGCCGGAGCTGTTTAGGGCAATGTCGGATTATGCTCATGCTTGCTCTGATTCGTACGAGAGATTGAATGGCCTAATTCGGTCTCATAATTCGAGGAGAGGATCTCAATAGTTATAATGTAAGTTGTCTTCGTTTAAGTTATAAGTTGTAGTCAATGTCTTTTGAAGGATGATTATGATGGAGGCTGTTTTTTATTTGTTGTGTGGAAGAAACTTTTGAATTCTATGTTGAGGCATATGTTAGGCTGCTCACTGAATAAATTACATTAAAACTTTTGAACTGGTAGGTAGATATTTGAAATCGGTGGAACACGAAACAGATTCTATAACTATTATGAAAATGTAACTATTAGAAGACCAGAAAGCAAATTTAGTTGGAAAAGGGTCTAATTCAGAATTGACCGTTATTATTTAAACTAATTTCTAAGTGTCAGATTCAAATTCTCCTCCGAAGCAGCTAATTAGTGTGCGAGAAAAAAGGACATGGATCAAGCCATTAGAGCAATAAAAATACTCAGAATTTTAGCTTCATTACCGGAGCATTATGAGTTTACAATAGATTCTTTTGTGCGAATGGGCGACTTTCATCACACACGGAAATGATTCGATAATATTGGAACACCATATCTTTCAGTTTCTCACTTCCTCAACCCTCAGTTAGAAGAGAATGAAAATGTTAAAAATCCAATTTGAAGAACATAATTTAAAAGCAACTCACCGTGGCATTTCATCAAACGCTTTGAAGGCAAAGTAAAATACTCAGAGAAACACTTACTGGCGGTAGAAGAGACCAATCA
>CATIWQ010042230.1:0-30357 GCA_949673415.1 Euphorbia schlechtendalii
CAATATTTTTCAATGTTGACCCCGCTGCGCATTTGACTTTTAATTCTTGCAAAGGCTGTCAATTTATAATTTTTTAATAATGTTATTAGTTCATGTTAGGAAATAACCTAAAATTTATATGAAATTTTACCTCCCCAATCCAGATGTTTTGTGATCTATGTTTTTCTTGTAAATGTAATACAGATCTGTTCAGTGCTCCAGGATTAATAATTTGTCCTGCTCTTCGAATATTTGCCATTTTTCCTTGCACAACAAAATAAAAATATTTTGTGAAATTTAACTTATCATACTAAGAATTTAACATGCTAACTCATACAAAAAAAAGATGATTTCAAATATTTTTAAATATAAATAAAAAGGCCCAAAATAAGAAAAATTATTTTCTGAAAATAACTTTTGTAAAATACTTCGAACCTAATTGACGAAATATTTTGGTTAACTAATAAATTTTTTTACAACTGTATATGTACTACATTTTTAAGGAATATTGGCTACATTCAATTTAAATTTAGGTTACATAACTGTTGATGTGCTCAAGCAAATTCCTGTAGAAAAAAAATTTATTAAGTAACAGTGTTATTTAAACATTATCACAACTTAACACATTTGAACAATAACACAATTCTATCATAAAAAGAACAAGTAAAACTTAATTTTATTAACTTATATCAACTTTTTTGCAATATGAAATATGTTAATTTCAGTAAGTGGTGATATGGAAGTCAAAAAAAATTTTATTAGAGCAATTTTCCATTATTTACAAATTAAAAAATTTAATGATCTAAACAAAGAAAACCAAAAAATTTGTTCAAAAAAATGAAAAATGAATAATTTAAATTTATGTTACACACCTCTTAATGTGCTTAGCCAATACCTGTAAAAAAATTTATCAAGTAACAAAGTGCTATTTAAAGTATGAAAGTGTTTGAAATTAAATAGGTGAATGAAGGTTGAGAGTATGTGAATGAATGTTTAAATAGAGGGGGGGGGGGATGTATTCAGCGTTCAAATGGGAATCTCCAACCGTGGAGATTCCCATTAAAGCTGCTGGCGCTGCAACGCCAACAGCTTTTTTTTGTTTTCTATTATCAAAGAACCGAAACATTTTGTTGCGCTTCTTTGACATGACTGCAACCGAGGCAGACTTGTCTGCCTCGGTTGCAGTGATGTGTAAGAACCGAAACAAAATGTTTCGGTTCTTACAAAAAAAAATTAAAAAAAAATTTTTAGGAAGAAATGACAAAAAAATTTCGGTTCTTGTACATTTTAGAACCGAAAGATTTTTTGTAATTTCTTCCCTAGTTAAAACGACAACAATTAGGGATTTAATTTCCAACCCAACTACATTTTACTACTATTCTTTTCTATGGGCATTATTCAGGATCAAAATCCCAAAAAATGATTACTTTACGGGAAATTATAAAAAAAACATGAATTTAATACTCATTTCTCGTATGTAGAACATGTGTTCCAAAATGAATTAGAATTATAAAAATGAATATTTCATCCGATGTCGAAATATTGTCGTTTTAGTCATAGTTTCATTTTCCATTTTGTTTGTCATCACATGCATGTCAATATAACATTCAACATTTTTTCCTAATTTACTCATTAATTAAGAAAGAGATTAAATATAAAAATGAAATTATAAGATAATAATTAAAAAAATAGAGAATTTTATGTTAAGGTAAAAGGAATAAATAAGTCATTTTAATAAAGTATTAAAATATTATTTTGGTCTTGATAAAAATCTTAAAATGAGTACCTTTAAGCACCAAAAGGAGTATTATTTAATAACATTTTAGGACAAATGTGCTCCACGATCGAGAAAGGAATATTTGTATCCAAAAAGTACCTTAAATATAAAAATATAATGCTGAAATGATTAAAGACTAAAAGCATAGGATTCGAAAATGTCAACCAATTTTTTTAAGCGAAAAAAATAGGACACTTATGATTCGAAGAAACACTATGAAAATGCCCAAAGTTACCATGAATTTCGTTATTTATATATGTTTTATGTGCAACTCCATTCTATAAAATATTACTATGTTTCTTTTCTCTGCAAATATGGCCACTTTATAACCTTTGCAACTTTGTTTTTGTAAAGCTGTTGCTGCTTTTTCCATTTACTTTTGTCAATTTCATGTCGATACATGCTGTAACTTTTTCTCTTTTTCTTTTTTTTATAATAAGCGCATATAAAAATACAGAAATTACATAATTAAATATAGAGGATAACATTTGGACTATTCAAATGACAATACTGGAATAGAAATACCGCAAAGGAAAATAAAGACTAACCTTAAAAGGGTAACAAAGAATAAACTACAACAAACCATAGTAATCTAGCATAATACATATTATTTAGTGTAATTGGATCGATTATTTGATGAATGCAATCATAATACTTTATCGAACAGGTTGAGAGAGTGCGAATGGATGCTTGTTCGGGTTCTATTACGATACCGGGGGCCCAAGAACGGCAGCCCTTGGCGGGGTCCAAGGAGCAGTGTCCCTGGTTGGGGTCGAGCTACTAGATTAGCTCGAACAAAAATTTTTTTCTATTATCATCCCCGAAAAGTCTTGTTATTTGGACAAAAAGCCTATCATTTTCCCGAAAAGTTATGTATTTTCGGAACCTGACATTGTTCATTTCATCTACAGTTCATAATAAAACCTGTTACTACAACAAAACATCTGCAGTTCATTTCATCTTTTACGAATAAATTCTCATTCTAAGTTCTTGTAAAAAATCTGATTTTATCTTATTGAAATATTTAGTTGAATCATCGAATAAATTTTAATCTGAAAGTGTTTCACGACTTCTTATTCATCCGAGTAATCCCTTTTTACCAACAATGCATTCTTTAATTTAAATGGGCCTTTTATTGACAAGGAAATGTACATTTTTTATATGTAAATATCCATTATAGTTAACATGACCTTCAACAGTGATGGCAATACTTTATAGCTTAAAAATATACTTCAATAGCACAAAGTCCATCCGGTTTCGCTATTTTAAATCGTTAAAAATGTATTGTAATTGGCTAAATATAACATGTAATTTGGTCACATCTTTACAACTTGTTGAAGTTCATTGTTATTCCATACAGCCATGACTTGCCTTTTCTGTTAATACAAACGTTCCCGTCTGCATGAAAACAAATATAAATGTTTCCGTCCCTTTAATTTTATTATAAAGTGAGATTCTAAGATTTTTTTAAAAAAAAAAAATTAGTTAGAGTATGCAAATGAAATAAAACTCCTTTTATGTTTATATAGTTTTATTAGTTATATTTTTTCAGAAATTGTTGAGGGATGATGACTAAACCAAAATTCTATTAATAGATTATAAGTAACATAATATTATGAGCAAAGCATAATAAAGAAAATTATTATTATCCGTCTCAAGTATTATGTGGGCGTAACTCATTCCTTTTTATCCAAGACAACGCTTTACATACTAAAAGTGCTTTGCCACTAGAATATAAATGAGCAGTGGCAGGCAAGCTTCCTTTAAACCAAGACAACTCATTCTTGAAGGAAGACTAATTTTAATATTTCTTGAAAAAAGGAGTTGTCAATTTTATTTACATTAATAAATATTAGTAAACATTTTGGAAAGTAAAATAGTATGACTAGGTAAGGACCATTAGGCACAAAAGAAAATAGTTATATTGATTCTATATAATAATGATTAGTTTTTTTAAAAATAACCATATGAAAAATAAATTATTCTAAGATGGAAGAATTGAAAATACAGTCAGTTTGAGATTGTTTTTGTAGATTACTTTTTTGAAATTTTTCTTTCAAGTTAAAAGTTTTGAAATATACAATATAATTACAAAGTAGAATGACGATATTATATAACTTTTTACGAGTTATATAAATTATAAAAGAAAGACACAGTAGATTTGCTCAAGGGGCTATTTCTTATTGCATGTTTGCATTGTTGGCAGTAGATCTTTTAATATACGATATAATTACAAAGTAGAATGACGATATTATATAACTTTTTACGAGTTATATAAATTATAAAAGAAAGACACAGTAGATTTGCTCAAGGGGCTATTTCTTATTGCATGTTTGCATTGTTGGCTGTAGATGTTTTAATTTGTGGATCTATTTAGTTTGAAGAATGATTATATTGCGAGAAATAATTAAATGAATAAAGTAATGTGAAAAATAAAAAATGTATTTGTTTTGAATTTATTATAATCTTTTTTAATTATTACACTTCTCAAAGAATTTATTCTATTACCAAGTGAAACAAAAGACTTTGTACATCAGCATTTATAATTTATAAGTCATTGAAATTAATTATAAATGAAAATAAAGTAATTAAATCATTTTTCAAAAACATATATATGTAATTTAAGTGTTTGGATACTTACAAACTTGTAAGTTGTATAAATAACATGAGAAATTTTGGCCCACAAAATTAAGCGAGATATATTTATCTTCCACATTTGAGAATATTGTTTAAAAATAAGTTATAAAGCTATTGTTTATACTCATAATGAATTTACTGAGTTATCTATTTGTAAATGTAAAAAATACATAAATTATGAATAGAAAAAGTTTAAGGAAGGGAAAAGATGTTGCAGACAGTAACATACAACAAAAAAGAACAACCAAAGAAACAACAACAGTTGAAGCTCCAAAGTCAACAGCCCAACAAGTCTCTGCCCTTTTCTCCTTTCTCTCACTCCAAAGACGACTCCAACCCAAAATCCCTTTTTTTTTTTTTTTTTTTAAATTCCATCGTACAACTATTCTTCGATTCCTTCACCAATTTTTAATTCAAAAGCAAAATTTCAACTGCTTCGCTAATTGATTTGATTCTTACGGAACAAAGAAAGGTCTTTCAACAAATCCCCGACTAAACCAGGCTTCTCAATTGGATTTTTAAATTCTTTGTTGGTTTTGTTAGGGTTTCTGTTTGCTCATGTTTCGTTGAATTAGGTAGAAGGCCAATTTTGGAGAGGGATTGGATGGTGGAGTTTAATTCAAGCTGTTGAATTGCGGTCCGTGGTTTTGCTGCTATGGCTAACTACTGCTGTTTTGGTAATAAGGTATGATCTTATTCTGTTGAATGTTAGTCAATTTGGTTATGCTTCAGTTTCTTAGTCATATTCTTGCTTGATTGCGCTCTTTTAGAGGGTTTGATTGTGGAATTGTTGTTGATTTAGACCTAAGCGATTTCCCAGGTGATTGATTGTTCATAGAAATTTTGAGTTGATGTATGATTTATTACCGGCGATCTTGTGAACTTTGTCCTTGGCTTTTTTTGGAGTGCTTTCAAATGCTCATATTCATATAATAGGGGTTAGTAATTTCCATGGATCCTGTAACTTATGTCAATAAAGACACTAAAGTTAGCCTCGTTCCCGACCCTCTTTCCAGTAGTTAGTAATCCAGAGTTGATACAGAAGTAGAATTTCATAAATGAAAGCAGCTAAACCCTCGTACCCGCTAGTATACTCTGTTATACCCTCCACGTGCTATCGGTTCTAGAAACGTTAAACTAAAAGCCCATACAAAATGAGCCCCGTGGTTGTTCACTTCGGATGTGGTACCTGAATTTTCAAAGTGACCCCGTAACCCCCTTAACTTTCAAAAAGTGCATCGTTTTACTCATTCAATACCACGTGTCAGCCTCTGGTTGGTATGACTTTTCAAAGATCCATTTATCCTGATTCTCTCTTTAATCGGAAGCTGACACATGGCATTCCAAAAGCAAAGCGGTACTCTTTTTGAAATTTTTAGGAGCTACAAGGTCTATGAGGTCTTTTTTCCAAAGATCGGGGGCAGTATGTGAAAGCAGGGTGGGGTAGTCAATGATGCATTTGGCTTAACTTAAAATGACAATAGAGGCATGAGCTAGAAAGTTAAATGATCATAGAAACTTTTTACCTTCACATTATTGATTTTGCTTGAGAACAATAATGCCTAACCGTAAAAAAAACATTTTGCAAGTGTCTCAAATGCTTTGTCTATCATCTTGATACTCTTTTGTGGCTCATGTTCTATACGTATGAGTTATTTTATATTGAGATTGTTGTCCATATAGCTTGGAGGACGTTCGACGTCAAGCTCAGGTAAGGGAAAGAGCCATGACTATCCAATCAAGTTCGGGTTCAGCCTAGTAAAAGGCAAAGCCAATCATCCAATGGAAGATTACCATGTCGCAAAGTTTGTGCAAATTCAAGGACATGAATTGGGGCTTTTCGCTATCTATGACGGCCATTTGGGAGATGCCGTTCCTTCCTACTTGCAGAAAAATTTGTTTTCCAACATCCTAAAGGAGGTAACGACCAACAGATTTTTTTTATTTAATTGGAAGTGTTGATGTGTTTTAAGTTTTAACTTTTCCTTGTTTATGATATTGTAGGAAGAGTTTTGGGTTGACCCGAACAGAGCTATCTTGAAAGCGTACGAGAGGACAGACCAAGCGATTCTTTCTCATAGTCCTGATCTGGGGCGAGGCGGTTCGACAGCTGTCACTGCGATTTTGATAAACGGTCAGAGATTATGGGTGGCCAATGTTGGAGACTCAAGGGCCGTTCTTTCGAAAAGGGGTCGGGCGATTCAAATGTCCACCGACCATGAACCTAACACTGAACGCGGCAGCATCGAGCATAAGGGCGGCTTTGTATCAAACATGCCAGGTGTCCTCTTTTTACTATTTTCCTGTCACGACATTATATTTTGTCGTTGAGAGGCATATGATGTTATCTGCTAAGAGTTGTGAATGATTCTTATATGTTCAGGTGATGTGCCTAGAGTTAACGGACAGCTGGCAGTTTCTCGCGCATTTGGGGACAAGAGCCTTAAATCACATTTGCGATCGGATCCCGACATACGGGACATGAACATAGATAACGATACGGACATCTTAATCCTTGCCAGTGATGGCCTTTGGAAGGTGAATCATGTATCAGATTGTTATCTACATTATAGTATAAGAAAACCTTGTTTTTTAATTATTATGCGAATAATTCAGGTGATGTCGAATCAAGAGGCTGTCGATGTTGCTAGAAGGATCAAGGATCCAATGAAAGCAGCTAAGCAGTTAATAGCCGAGGCGCTTGAAAGGGACAGTAAAGATGATATATCATGTGTTGTTGTCAGATTTCAGGGGTGAACACCAGATCTTTTGGGACGCTGTATCATTCTACAGGTGTCGCATATTTACTGGTTGGCGATTTGTGAAATTGACGAACCACAATATACATACAAGTTGGGGTAAACTGTAGTTTGGATTTCGTCCAAGGAAGTTAAGAACTGAAGCGTTCCCAGTTCTTGCTCTGTAAATTTATTTATTAATTTGTTTCTGCTGCTTGATATTGTTTGATTTCTTCTATTAATGTGCATTTGGTTTCTTATCTGCACAAAAAATATGCATCTTATTTTATCAAGATTTATGATATTGTTTGGAAGTGGGGAAACTTGCTGATTAATTTTAGCAGGATTACTTTTTCTGCCTATTTTTTGGGCCAATAAAAATACTAGTCTACGAAATTGATGCATTACAACAGCACAAGCTTAATTAATATTAAGCATTAAGACACCCGTTGGAACGTGATGTGTTATGCCTATAAAATATTATAGCACAAAACACCTGCTTTTGGAAAGGCGCTCATCTAAACCACGTTAGGCGCGCCTGTAACTTTGGTTGGAAAACCAAGTAGGGAATATAATGTATAAGCGAAATTAAAGACATGATAATAATGGTCTAGAAATCAATTCAGAGCATTTAAGATACAAGCCAATGGTTCGCAATTACTACTACCGCTACTACTAGAATCGCTCCTCTTCATCCGATTTCACCCATGTTAACTAATTCTGCAAAATCAATGCTGTTAAATAGTCAAACAAATAAGGCAATAAGCTATGTAACATATAGCATTCACACAAATAAACCAATTACCAAATACCGACTCCAAATGCAAAATCAAGCCACTTATATTATAGTCATTATAACCCTCTTACCATGTTTACTACACTATCTTATCCAAAAATTCAAATCCTGTATAAAAGGGTTCTTAGATGGTTAGATATATAATTACATTTTAACCCAAGAGAGGCAAGTGATTAACTTGTGTTTAGTTCACATAATATATACATCTCATGTGCAAACATGTCTGTGGATAAGATTACTACTTACCTCGGCTTGAGGCTCATCATTTTTAGAGTGCTCACCTGCCACATAGTAGAACACAGTATCAGTATCTATTATGAAAATCATATTCTTTGGAACTGCTATGTGTTTGCACCGTTAGATATGCCCCTCGAAAATACAACACAAGATAAAAGACCGGAAGTTCTTGAAAGATGTATCAAATAGAAAAGTAGGCTGCATGCTACATGGCAATCAAATAACTGTAAACCCGCAAAGTCTAGAAAGACACCTAAAAACGGGGTAATCAAATTAAAGAAAAAACCTTCAAAACAAATATACTTCATTAAAATTGTAAACCTGGCCATTTTTTGATCTTAGAAAAACAGAAATTTCAATAATAGAAGCTTTAGGCAGGAGAAAATTTTCGAGTAGTATATAAAGCTTCAAAATTAAAATTCCAAACCTGACTTCAACACAATGCTAATTACACTTAAGAATCGCAATGATTACCTCCCTCCTCTGGCAGATCTGACGTCCATAGAGTGAGATTATCCCTCAGAAGCTGCATAATAAGAGTACTGTCCTTGTACGAGTCTTCATTGAGGCTATCAAGTTCCGCTATCGCCTCATCAAATGCCTGTTTGGCTAGGTGGCAGGCTCTACATAACAAACAAGATAGTTTAAAAAAATAATTGCATTTGCAACAAAAAGAACACTACTGACAATTTTTTAGAGAGAGAAGATATTTACTGACCTTTCAGGAGAGTTCAAGATCTCATAATAAAACACAGAAAAGTTCAACGCCAAGCCAAGTCTGATTGGATGAGTAGGGGCCAAATCAGTGGATGCAGTAGAAGTGGCAGCCTACAGCACAAGGAATAGAATCAGAAATGCCACTAAATTATAACTCGAAAAAGACAATGAAGTGAACTGCAAACACCTCATAAGCCTTCAGTGACTGATCAGCATCTTCTTTACGACTTTCAGCACCTTTGAACTCCGCTAAATATCGATAATAGTCTCCTTTCCTACCCAGTACGAAAGAAAAAATGATGCACACACATCAGAAATATAGTGGACTCTTGGAAAAATGAAGATTAACAGAAACTAGACAAAATCTCACATCTTATAGTAAAACACAGTTGATTCCCCTGATGTGGAGGATGGAAGAAGATGCTGATCAATTACTGATAATATATCACTACATATCTTTGAGAGCTCATCTTCAACTCTCTGCCTGTACTCTTTAATCCTCTTCACGTTTTGTTCATTTCCCTTTCCTTCCTCCTTTTGTTCAATAGAAGAAAGTATCCGCCAAGATGCCCTTCTAGCTCCAATTACATTTTTGTAACCCACAGAAACCAGGTTTCTCTCCTCCACCGTCAGTTCCACATCCAACTTAGCAACTTTATTCATTGCTTCAACCATTTCTGCAAGAATTCCACATTAAAGACGCGACGACTACTAGTTAGTATGCTAAAATAGTTTTCAAGTTGCATCAAGCATCCCACAACCCCATTGGGTTTGGCTATGTTACCATCCTCTATGTTTAGCCTAGAGTTCTATCACTTCATTGCAAAATTTCTGATATTTCTTGCAATGTTGGGACGGTCAAACTTATACGCGTTATTAGCTTATATTTTTACATATCTTCGTTACTTCAAAATTTAGAGTTCTACATGCACACAACCAGGTTGAGCATATATATACCTGGTTGCCAAAGATCCCCGAATGGTGTGTAAACAAAATAAACTTGTCAATGTAGTGAGCTATCTTTTAGAAAAGCTAACTTACAGATAACCATGACAAAGGGGGTAACAACCCTAAATCCGTATATTCAAGTAGCAACTATACTTTAAATTTCAGTAGTTTCTTAATAGATCATTATGGTCAGGACGAGTTAGCATTTGAGTAAATTAACTATAAATAGCCTTTAAAAACAAGTTAACCCTATGAAAGACAATAGCACTGCGAAATGCATAGAAACGAAACACTATTATATTAGGCACAAATCATAACCGCACAATCGAGCCAACAAATCTTCAGTCTCTCACTAAAATGTACAAAATCAAAAAAGAAAATGTCATTTAAACAGCAATTGATCCCTCAAATAGAGCTAAAACCACCTAATTGCAAATCGAAGCCCATGAAAGTATGAAAAGTAAATCAAAATATATGATTCAACAAAAAAAACAACAGAAATCGAGAGATCCAACAAATTGATAAATCATAATAAATCAGGCATATGCATACCATCGTATCTCTCAGCTTGCTCAGCAAGTCTAGCAGAGTAAACCAGTTGCTCTCTCTCCTTCTCCATTGTTTCAAATTCTTTGAGTTTAGATCTCTGGTCACAGCCGTTTTGGTGGTGGCTGTGTAACTGTTACGAGCGAGATATTTGAGATGTGCCAATAGGACGCAAATGGACCGTTGATTTGCAAACCACGATGAATGGACGGTGGATAAAGGGCAATGGAAAAATATGATTGGATTTGAACCCGTTAGTGTTAGGGTTAGAAGGAAGAGGGACCGTTGGATTATTGGGAGGATCAATGTTTGACTGGAAAGATGACTGACTGAATTGTCTGTCTGCCTGTCGTTCTGTCTTGGTCGTGGGTGGGCTCATGTATGATGACGTGTACTCTTGATTTAAAATTTTAAAAAGATTCAAATTTAAAATGATAATTTTAAAAATTTATTCATCAGTTGTAGAAACGACAAGTCGTTACACATTCCCTCGCTTCATTCCCGCCATTCCATATTGCGATTCCCTCTTCCTGTTCGCTTCCAAAACATTCCTTCATCCAAACAGAGAATTTAGGGTTTTCGATTTCCCTTCCGTATTCATCTGAAAGGGAGCAAGGAGTAAGAAAATCCCTGTTCCTTTGTTCCGTTTATTTTAATTTTCAACAGTTTTATTAGGGCTTTAATCAAATATAATCGTAATCCCCTTTTCTTAAATCCACGTTCTTTGTTGATGCTGCAGGATGGGCGATTCCAGTCAAGATTTCTCTCAGCTGAACATATCAGCAGAAGAAAAGGATAAGCTTGTAGCAGAAGTGATTCGCTATGTACTTTTTAAGACGCTACAAAATTGTGGCTGTCCGATCAAGAGGGAGGATCTTTCGCAGATTGTAACTAAAAATTACCGCCAGCGTCTTCTTCCTTCTTTAGTCATCAATGAAGCCATAGCCAAGCTTTCTAGTATTTTTGGATTCGAGATGAGGGAACTTCAAAGAGCTCGCCCTTCCTCTGCCAATCAGCAAAGTAAACAACTTTTCTCACTTCTTATGTATCACATGGATTTTTATTTTTGGTTTTTAACATGGAAGGTTAAAAAGATTTATTGCTTTTGATTTGTACATATAAAAGAGTTATATGATCGTTGATCAATAATATCAGAGCAAGAAGCTAATTGACTTTGTGTTGATTATCTGATGCAAAATATTCTTCATTGAGTTTGCAATTTCGTATGCTTTGTGATGTTTCTGGCTGCATTGCAGATGTACTCAACCATATGATGCATCCAATAGGATACTAACATGTTAATTGATTATTTTCTCGAAAACAAATAATCCTGTGCACTAGCAAGAGAATAGTAACTTTTGGAAAAGTAGATCATGTTAAATTGCTTGATTTTGCTGCATTTTGTTATGATATCGACTACTTCTGCTCAATTTTTACGTTTAAACAACATCAACTTCTTACAGCTTTTCCCTTGTACTACATATCCTTTGTACATGGAAAAACTATTAAATTTCATCATGGTAATGACCTCTTGACCAATAATCAACAATCAAGGAGCATCTTCTTGACATCCAACATAATACTTAAGTATGTGTATCAATATTATTTTCCAATAAACTTGTAGATTATGTTTAGGTTAGATTTAGGAGGCAATTAAACATTGGCACATTTTAGTTGCTAAGAAGACAGTTTTTGGAACAAGAGAGTCATGTACTTCCCCCAATTCACTATACTTCATACACATTCTAGCACAATGTTCCTTTCTTGGATGAACATGGTTCTTATGATGCCAATATATTTAGGTAATGCAGATTCTAAATCCTATGTTCTCATTAGTCAACTACCTGCTGATTTGTACCGGAAGTATGTTGAAGATGTGGATACAGCACATCTGACTGGCTTTACATTTGTTGTGATTAGTATTGTGCAGCTTGCTGGAGGCAAAATCCCCGAAGGTATTTTCTTTTTTCCAAATGTGAAATAATAGACTTTAACCATGATAGACTTCATAAATTTTTTTATCTGGATCAGAGAATCTCTGGCATCACTTAAGGCGAATGGGATTGGAGGAGACTAATGAAAGCCATCCTGTCCTTGGAAACATTAAGCAGGCACTAGAGACTCTGGTCCAGCAAAGGTTAGAATTGTGCAGGAATTTTAAAATTACACTTTTATTTGTATCATGATTCTTAATGTAACAAGAAATTGCTTATATTGTACTTTTGTAAATTTATGCAGATACTTGCAGAAGGACAAAGTAAATGGGCCTGATGGTAGTACTTTAGTGTATGAACTTGCAGAGAGAGCTTTAGACGGTCCAGTTAATGAGAGAATCAAAGAGTACATATCACAGGTATTATTTAAACTGATTTTGACATCTTAAAGTTTCCTCTTTCCAAATTTTGAGCTGCCAGTTTCGTTTTACAATACTAGATAGAATAGAATTAAAGACATGAACATAGCTCCGTTTCTTTATAAAATCTGTGCTAGATGCTGACAAATGACAACTGAAAAACCAATTTACTGTTGGTACTATATCCCTCTGATATATATAATAATAGTGTTTAATGAATTATTGGTGGACTTAAATTTTGAAATGGTGATGATGGTTTTGTCAGACTGTGAAGAAAAACATAGGGGCAATGCAAATCGACTGATTATGTCCCGAGTTGAGCTTTTGTCTTAAACCAGGAGTGCATTGGTCCCTTGCACGTGTGCAGTTTACTTAGTTTGCAGTACATGATCCGAAGCTCTCATCGCATCGAGTAAGGTAATGGACAGGTTCAAGCATATGCCAAGCTTTTTGTTGTTTATGCTTAGGAGATTAGTTTACATGGTGAATCTTGTTTTAGTTCTTCGTTTCTGAATATGATGTTGGAAATGTTAAGTAAATATTCTCCAGCCTCTTTACATCTAATTCCTAATATTTTCCTTTTTCATAAACCAATTACACCAAGACTCCCTCTGAACTTGACAACTTTCATCAACCTAAACTTTGAATTGTTCCAAAACTTGGTAAAATTTCTTCAGCTTGCTCCCTCAATGCCATGTATAAACTTCTGATTCAAGTCGGAATAATGGCATCTTTGAAAAGTCAAATCAATCAAATTTTGACACGTGATGTTAAGATTGATTAAGTGGTTTGCTTTTGTCATGTCAAGTGATGCATCTAATCCTTTTGCAAGTCGGGGTGGTATTTGGCTTTCCTTATCAAATTAAGGAATAATGATGACTTTTGCCTTCTAAAGAAATTAAAATAGTTGACATTTTGTTAAAGAAATTTGTGGCATGCAGTAATATGTTACTTTCAGAATTCAATTTCCGGAACTATTTTAGACAAATAGATGTTGTTCAGAATGATTGAACACGAATGAAAAGAATAATGGAAAGGTCTGCGTATAACAACTATGAATGTAAATTACATATGCACCAATTGTAAAGAATAATGAAAAATTTACGAGCCTGATAAGCACAAATAATTTACAATATAAGAGTAATGGGAGAGTTATAAGGCATTAAGGCCTCAGTTGGATGGGTCGCCTCCTTTAGCCTTAGTTAAAGTACAAGGAGTGTAAGGGCGGCTAACACCTTTGACAATATTGAGCTTACTACCACTGCTACAGTTTCTATGAGCTCACCTCCCAAATTATACAGTACAACACAAAGCACATCAATGTCTGTCTACTAACAAAAGATTTTGGGAAATTATCTATTTTCATCATAAAAATACACCAATGAATGATCCCTCAATATTAAAACCTGACCATGTCTTCATCTTGAAAAAAGGAAAATTGATTGTTAAAAGCTTTAAAAGTGAAAGTCAGAACATAACCTCAACTCAAAAAAAATTGAACTTCAGACAGGCACAAAGATTACCTCCATCCTGTGCAGAAATGGTGTCCATTGAGTGAGATTGTTCCGCAGAAGCTGCAAGTCCTCGTATGATTCTTCACCGAGGCTATCAGCTTCATCCAATGCGTGGCAGGCTCTACACAACAAATGCCTTTAAACTCAGCTAAAATAGTCTCCTTTTCTACCATGAAAAAAAAATGTCAGAAACATAATGCATTAAGTATTTAATACGAAGAGTGAGTTTCCTAATGAAATCTCAATCTCGCAGCCTATAGTAAAAAACAATTGATTCCACTGAGGTGGTGGATGGAAGAAGATGGTGATCTATTAGTGACAATATGTCACTACAGATGTTTAAAAAGTCATCTTCAAGTCTCTTCTTTAACCTCGTCACTTTTCGTTTGTTTCCTTTCCTTGGGCCTTTTGTTCAATACCAAAAAGTTTGTGCCCACATGCTAAAATGCATTCTTGTTACCGGGTCTCTCTCCTCCGCCGTTAGTTCCACTCCCAACTTAGCAACTTTCTTCATTTCTTCCACCATCTCTGCAACAATTCCACATGAAGCACGATATTTTATTTTTAACAACTACAATACATTAGGGTAAAATGATTCAGTCATATGCTCCAGAGTGGGAAATGAAATGGAAGCTAGTTCGATCGATATTCAGTGGATTATTCGTCTGGTCAAGAATCAATCAACCATTGTTTAACCAGATACCATACATTGAATAATAAATTTTAAATTCTTATTTTATATTTTATCAAATAAAATACAAGGTCACCTTATACCAATGCTCTATAGACTTGGTGGCATCTAATAATAGGTATCTTACAGAATTCAATTCATTACCTATTTCATACAAATAAATGTTCAGAAACATTGAACACAAATGAAAAAAAAATATGTTAAAGGCTTGAACATATCAAGTCCATGAATTATATAAAATACATATGCACAAATTGAATTTCTTGATGGCGAAATTAACTGCATACAAAAATCATATGAACAAAAGAAACAAAAATGAAAGCGAAATAAAAAGGAACACTAAGATTTTGTAGCGGACAGGGAAAGGAACACAATAGGGACAACAGATTTTCTTCCAACAAATTCGATCTTCAATCCCTGAACTTGGCAACGTTCGCCAGATACCACCTTGAACTTTCAGAAATTCCACTTAACCCCCTAAACTTACTATGAGTGCACCGGTTAGCCTCCTCAATGCCACTTGTCAACTTATAGTTGGCTGAAAAAAATTACAACAATAACTTTGAAAAGTCAAACCAATCATAATCTGACATGTACCATTGAAGTGTCAAACTGGTGCACTTTTACCGAGTTCAGGGATGAGCCCCTGCTGGAGGTAGCATCGCCTATGGAGACAGTAGCAAGTGATTTGGAAGCCCAAGCCCTGCTGGCATTTATTGCCCCATCCTGTAAATTCCTTTTCCTGAGGGAATTAATCACATGCAGCACTCCATTAAGGTATGCTCTTGGATGCTCCAATAAGCTTTCTAGCCTCACATTTTGCATCCGCCTCACCCAACCAAATCGAGCAAAGGCAACCGCAGCTGGGAATATTACGTGTATTAATCTCAGTATCACAAATGCAGTCGCCAGAGCCAAGTATGTCTCCTGCCTAAATAAGTTCTCCGGCGATATTGCCCACGTGAATGGCCGACTTTCCTCTTCATTCTTGTCATGCTTTTCGTGGTTTGATGGGTAAACCGCTCTCTCTAAGCTATTCATCGAGGCAGAATTTAAACCTAGAATAAAAGAACATGACTTGTAATAAAGTATCAGAGGAAAGGCAATCGTTGTTACACAAAGACGGTTTAAATAAAAGCCTGCAAACTAGAAGAGAAGTATAACCTGTAATGTCAGTATAAAAGGCAACGAAAGAAGCCAGAGTTCGGATGCCATGATATCGCACACGCATGGTAGAATTCAAAAGGAGCAAAGTAGGAAACCCATGAACACCGTACTTCGAGAGTGTGCTGCAGAAATTAATCAATTAATTATACAGTGAACCAGAATAAAAGCACTAAGAAAATGATATCAAGTGAAATACCTAGGCCTGACAGATGACTCTTCAATTGCAAAATGATGGACGGAGGGATACAAAGAAGAAAGCAAGGAAAAGCTTGGTCTAAAATTTCTGGAGAAAGGGCACCATGATGCATAGAATAGCACTGCTACATATTCGCGACTGTTCTTGTGAGTTATATTCAGTGCATCTTGTAACGAAACCTCATCACCCTTCACAGACAAGAAAAGAAAAGAAATTTCATCAAACACAGCATTCATAGAGAGCAGGCTTTAAAAACCATATGGCTCACCAGTGCCAAGCATAAAACAAATAAGCGAGTCAACAAACAATTTTTGAATCAAGTAAATCTATGCAATGAACACATCAAGGAGAACTTCAAAGAGCTGTGAACCATTTAGAATGATCTTTGCTTCCAGAATCAAATTACAGCAAATGAAAGCAATTTATGATCATTAAGGCTCACACAACAAGACAAGGTCAAATTCCCGGTAAAATTTAGAAGCAAAGAATTTCCAGCCGAATTATGCAGTGCAGTTCCAAAAGCATGTACTGTACTAGTACAACAAGAATAATCAGAACCAACAAATACAATTCAAGTTCAAAGTTCAAACACAAAGGAAGATTCTTTTGCAATCATGTGATAATTAAAGGCGAAGAACAGCAATTAAATGTAAAACCAATTTACGAACTCAAAAAAGGGGGGAAATCCAAATGAAAAAAGAACAGATAAAAAATCAAATACCTCGGTGACGGCGACAAAACCAGGAGAACCAGCAGCACTGCAATCCTGAAAGCAGCTTCGATCTAGAAATTGAAAGATCGAATCTATAATAGACTCTCTTGGACAAATCGACACCAAAATAGGGTCAGCGGAGGCAACAGAGAATAACCTCCCCCAAATTATCACAAACAAGCAGATTATCGCGATCCAAACTTTAGCTCCCATCAAATCGGAACAAAAACCTAGCTAAAATACTCAAACCCCCAAAGAAAAAAGCTAACAGAAGAGAAAAAGGAGGGGTTTAGACAGAGGAAAAAGGCAGATTCCAGCTTGAAACGGAGATTGAAAATCGAATACAATAATCAATGAGAAACAAATTAATTGGTAAGATTCGAATTTTCAATTCAATCTGACCGGTGAGAGAAGAGAAAAGGAGAGGGAGAAGATAACGAAGGAGGGGAAACGACAGCGCGTTGGGTAGGGAAGAGGGAAAGGGTAAAATGGTAAATGGAGGCGATTGGTGACATTATTGAGTACCGAACCAACAACTACTTTAATTGGCTATTTGCTCAACCCTTAACAAGCAAGCCCACTCTTTCAACTCTACTTGTTCCACTTTCAACGGTTCCAGGAGCCTTTATTTATTTGTTTGTATGTTTTTTTAATAATTTCACAAATTATTACTATTACTTTTTGGGATTAAATATATAAATTTGAGGAATATATACTGTTTGACTCTTATATTATAGTTTTGTTATAAAGTTTACAGAGAGCCGTTAATTATTTATTTGGGTACGATTGCTTTTATCTCCCTCTATAACCAATATCACTTTGTTAATGCTTAAGGGTATGTTAGAAAGCTAATGTGTGAAGGAATTAAATTTGATTAAATATATAATTACTTTACATATTATGTTATGTCACATCATATCTTCACCGTATTCTTCTAGGAAACAGTAATAGGAAAATAAAAAAAAAGGAATTCAATGTCGTAAGATAATAGTAGAGAATTAAAATGAAAATATAGACACGTTTGAAACCACAATGTTGTTGAACTATAAATGAGTTCATACTTATGAGTCATGAGAGCTGACTTTAAAGGCGACAATTTTCTTTAGATAGCGCAAAATATTGAACACCACAAATCAAAAGAACAATTGATAAGCCGCCTCAGCATATCAAGTGTATTAATCATATAAAAAAGTAAATATACACAATTATGGTCTTAAACTAAAATCTCTTCTTAGTGGCAAAATCAATTGCATACTAACTCATATCAACAAAACCAAAAAATAAAAAGCTACAAATCACAGAAACAAGATCTCTGGCCCCACTCTAAATTAGGGTTTCAAAATCATTCTCAACGTCAAACATCCCCAAATCTTAACAATTTTTCCCATTTACTCACGCAACTCTGCTATTACTTGCATCCCCAATCGACACAGTGGCGAGCGATTTCGAGGCCCAAGCCCTGGCATTAATGGCGGCCCCTTCCTGTAAATTCCTTTTCCTCCAAGGCTCCTTGAGGGAATTAAACACGTGTATCACTCCATTAAAGTAAGCCCTAGGATGCTCCAATAAGCTCTCCACCACTCTCAAGTTTTGCACACACCTCACCCAAGCAAATCGCACAAAGGCCATCGATGGTGGGATTATTACAAAGATCGATCGCAAAAGAACAAATGCAGCCGCCAGCGCTAAGTATTTCTCGTCTCTCAGAAACTTCTCGCGAGATATTGACCAAGTCAAAGGAGAGATTTTTGCCTCATTATCATCGCGCTTTTGTGGTGATACTAATTTCTCTAGGGATCCACTATCCAATGAGGCACCCTTTATGCCTAAATATAACATGGGGAAAAAAAATTTCATACGTATCTCATTCATAAGAAAAGATGGTTTTCATTGTCTTGAGAAAGGCAAAAGCTTTTTACAATCCTTGTTCATGTCTTATAAGATTGTCTAAAGAAGATGCACGCTAAAAGGATAGAGCTTTAGATTAAAAGTGCTACCTGAGATTTCAGTGTAAAAATCAACAAGAGAAGCCAGAGTTTTGGGGCCGCGATATCGCACGGTCTTAGTAGAGTTGATCAGAAAGAGAGCTGGAAATCCATGAACTCCATAAATTGAGAGTATCCTGTAGAAATCAGTCGCTTAATGCAAATCAATCGCATGATAACATACTGAACACGTAAAAAACTGAAATAAATATCTTAAATTACAAACAGCGGTCTAATTGATGACTCTTCAATTGCAATGTGGTGGATGGAAGGATATAAAGAGGAAAGGAGGGAAAATATTGGCGTGAAATTCATGGAGAAAGGGCACCAAGATGCATAAAAGAGCACAGCTACATATCCATGGCCGTTCTTATTAACTGTATCCAATGCTTTTTGCAATGAAACATCGTCGCCCTTCACAGAAAAGAAAATTAATTTCATCAAATAATACTAGACTAAAAAACACAACTAACAGAAATCCGCTTTTAAACTTCAAAGACATGTGTCTAGCTTATAATTCCTCACAAATGCAACACTTTAAATACAAAAACCACTCCAAATTTACATACAACTGCAATCTCTATCCAATTTAAAGCTGGTGATGAAACAAGTGGAGCATGTAATTTATACTCGGATTATCTTTTCTTGCAAAATCAAAATACAGCAATGAAAGAGATTTATTATAACCAGTAAACATCTGGTACAAGAAGTAATATCTCAGCTCAATAGATTAAGAACATCAGTTTTCAATCAGGATAAAAACAAGAAAACATGAACAGAATCCACCCGAAGTCAATTATTCAAAGCCCCGTAAAGGATGAATCTTTTGGAAACATGAGCAAAGCAATTACAATTCGAATTAATTTACCAATTCATTGAAAGAGGGGCCCGAAAAAAGTCAAAATTACCTCGTCAACGCTAATAAAACCGGGATAATCATGACTGGAACTCAGAGAGCAGGTTCGATCTAGAAATCTAACGGTCGAATCATTAAGGGGCTGTTTTGGACACATCGAAGCCTGATTAGGGTAAGCTGAGGCAGCGGAGAATAATCTTCCCCAAATCATCACAAGAAGGCAAATAATGGGGATCCGCCTTTGCCAAACCCTAGCTCCCATCATTACAAGAACACAAATCCAAATAAAAACCTATCTAATAACTGAAAACCCCAAAAGAAAATAATAGTAAGAAGATTGATCAAGAAATTGAAAACAAAAAAGAGAAGGGAGAAAGATGAAGGAAAGAGACGATTTGTAGCTACAAAAGCGGGTCGGTAAGACTTCGTTCATAAATGAGTGCCTGCAATCCAAATATTTATGGTTATGAATACCACAAATTTCTTCATTCTTAAAATATCTTCGTTTTATTTTTATTAAAAAAATTATCTTACAAATAACTTAGGTTATAACTATATCCGTACATGAGTCAGGGTACCCGCCTAACCCGATCCAAGTCTGTATTTACGAGCAGGGTTTGGACACTTATTTTCAAAGAAAGCCGAACCCGGGTCCGAGTATGCTAAAGCTCGAAGTTTTATGTGTCGGAATTTGTTTTTTATGTAAATACCCTTGCCCGCCCGATGAATAATTATTTTATATAATGTTTATTAATATAATATATTTGATAATTATTTTGGACTTTTATATTTTAATATGTTTGATTTTTGAACTTAAATACAATAATTCGTACTAAATATTGAATAATTCAATTAAGGGATGCAATTATATGTAAGATTTATACGGGATAATATATATAAAAAATTTCTTTTATTCATATTTAGTAAATAATTTTTTTTAAAAAAATATGGATCATGGATCGGGCATGAGTTTTGTAAACTCGGCCTAAACCTAGTCAGAGCCTGAAGTTTTAAAGTATAAGTTGGGTTTGGGTCGATATTTTTAACGAAAAACCCGATCAGGTGTGGTCTAAGCCTACCCGACAAGCAAATCTAATAACAACAGAAATATTTTTCATATTGGCATTTTTTAAAAGTGATAAGAAGTTAGATTATTTACTATAGTTACTATCTGGTCAAAAACTATTTGTTGTTGTAACACATCTGTATTAAGGCATGTATTTTTGGGTAAATATAATTATAGCATATTTAGATCAATTACATTATATAACTAATTATTCCATCGAAAAAGAAACTAACTTGAGTCAACATGTCAACTTTATGTTTTTAAACATTCTACCAAACAAAAAAAGTAACAGATTATAAAGAGAAAGAATAAAATCAATTATAAAATTATTATAATTGAAACCTTGGATAAAATTTTGGTAAATAAGACAGAAATTTGAAATGAAGAAAACAATTGGAAATAAATAAAATGATGAAATTATAATATTGATAATTTAGCTATTCAAAACTCAGAATTTAATCATAAGCTCCACAAAGGCTAATATAAAACTAAATTTTGATTCACTGTTGTGATGGAATTTTGAAACAACACAAACATCTGAGTCACACATGTATAATTGGTTAATCCGATGCACGATGCACCATCTTTTGATGCCCGGTTACATATTTACTCGATAGATCATGATTACATATTTACTCTATAAATCGTATATCATCATTTACATTTGCTTTAGGCTAAATGCATCTTACCCTTTAAACTTGGCACTAAAATTCTATTGCTTCCTAAACTTTCAAAAGATTTTTTCAACTCCTTAAACTTGGCAAATGTGTATTGATTTGCCCCTGAACTTGATAAAAATGTATCATTTTACCCCTTGAATGTCATTTGTCAGCTTTTAATTGGGTAAGGAAAAAGACATCTTTAAAAAGTTAAACCAAACAGAACCTGACACGTAACATTCAAGGAACAGACTGATACACTTTTACCAAGTTTAAAAGCCAAATTGATACAATTCAAGAAGCTAAGAGAAACCTTTAAAATTTGACCTTTACTTTATCTTTAATTATGGGAATATAGATTTTATGACAGTTGGTAACTCTTGGTGAATTTTTTTGCATATGCAATGTGCCGATGGATTGATAACTGCATGTTATTGTTGACCTTCGACATGTCTTCTTTTTATATCAATTTATATATTTTGCCAAGAGATTTAAAATATTTTCCTAGAAAATAGATTTCAAATTCAGTTATCACATATTTCAAGCCACAATATAATCCCTCGAAATATTAAGCGAAAGGATGATTATAAAAAAAACCAACACATGTATTTTATGATCAAGAGAAAAATTGTAATAGTGACAGTAGAACTTAAATATAGCATGGAAACCATTTAAGCAACTCAGTAGAACATACCAAGCACACCCAAACCACATGCATACACTTGCCTTAATTTCTCCACTCAAGCACATAAAATAGAAAACAGCAAATTGGCATAGCATGTTAAAATTATTGTAGCAATTTAGTTGAAAAGGCCTACAAAGGTTATGCAGTTCACAGTCATGCTGAATTCAGCCGCTAAATAAATTAGTCATCAAACTGTCCTTTCCTACATCTTTTCTTGTGATGCTAAGATAAGACCTTCACAATATCCGGTAAATTGCTAGAAGTTTTGTGTCCTTAGAATGACAACAGAATAATACCTAATTGGTGAGAAAAAAAGTAATCATAGCAGACCTTGAAAATCAGTTTCTTGTCATATGCCAATAGCCAGTCCAGCTGCATTTTCTGGGGAACATATGAAAACAACTTTTATTAAAGATTCAATATTTTCTATGATGGTTCAAGAAACCCACAGAACAGTCACTCTATCAACAATGTTAGAGGAAAACAAACCATTTTCTTCCACAACACACCAAAAAAGCACACAAAATGTTGAGTACTGTATGATATATACAAATGCGTGTCTTATGGAAAAATACAAAATATGATACAATAATTGACATTCTTGTTTCTCTTATGTGTAGCCAGTAGTTTTGGAATAAAGCTTCAGAATACATAAAGGATTTTCCTTCAAAGAAAACGAGACACCCAAGGAAATAACACTTTGTGAAATGTTAACAAAAATCTACCCATGTCAGATTCCAGGAAAAAAGAAAAATCTCCGGACAAACATATATTTGATTAGAGTATACAAACCAAGCTTATACTACTTATATTAGGTAATTAATTTAAGAGCTACATTTAATTCCTCCTGTCCTGAGTCGAATCAATAGTAAGGTGAAGCATCATAAGGTTTTCTATTCTGCTAATTTGCTGACACACATTGTTCAGCTAACAATGCCCTCACCAATTATGAAAACTAACTTACAACAGAACCCATCTCTGTGACCTTGAACATTTTGCTCTTTTTCAATTGGATCTCAGGTTTCAATTCTGTTCCAATTGGATGACAGCATTTCAATCAATGAGGTGAATGCGAATATATATAAAAAAAGCAAACAAGAATCAGATAATTCAAAGATTAGATCACAATTAAGTCAATGGCTTCTCAAAACACTATGGTAAATTTGGACAATAAAATCATAATTTAAATAGTGATGTTAAGAATGAGTTTTGCCATAGAAGGACGAGTTTATATGCATCATCTTATTCATATACAATGAAATGAAATAAGCCAAATAAAAGCCACCCTAAAGAATGATAAAGATACGAGAAAACAAATGACATCAATAAACATTTAGAAGCAATAAACTCTAAAATGCAACAAATACTATCATATCCACAATTCTAACATGTGGTAGGTCTCGTGTTAAATACACTAACTCTACCATATTAGCAATTCGACAGTAATAAATTCTAAAATTCCACCAAATTCTATGTTCACGAACAACCATTTTATGTCAAGTCTATATTCATCATTATCACCACCGATCATCTCCGATATTAACAAATTCATCTTCAAGGTTGTTATTCCCTTCATGCATGATTCACTCATATGCTAAGTTGGTTTCTTCTTCCAACTCATCCCAAATGATTGCTAGATTTTCCTCAAACACTAAAAGATGCTGTTTTAACATTTTCCTTTAGTTTTTGAGTTGAAGAGAAGAAATTAATGACCTTTTCTCCTACCATAGTATTATAAGAACTTTATTCATCTCCTACAGCCCTGCTAAATGAAGCCCATGTTACATCATCATATCCAAACACTAGCTAACTCACTCCTCTTAATCAATTCTGCTCATCGTTATAGCCATCTATAACTCTAACTCTAAGTCAAAGAGGTGTCTTTTTTATAAGTTATAACCACAAAAGGTTCGCACCTTTGAAAAAGTGCCCACAATTGGCATTCTAGGACGTTAAGCCAAGGGCCTTGTGCATGTTGCGCTTAAGGCGCACCTTTAATGACTAAAAATTATACATACAGAAATCAATGAACGGGTCCGTGAACTTTATCTTTCCAAGATAGTAAAATGACAATACTGTAGCTCACACAAATAGCAACTGGAAGTACAATGACTAAATACCACAATAACTAACATATATGGTAGAAATGGAGAAACTTATGAGAGATTACCTCATAATAGATCTCTTGCCCCCTGACCCCAAATTTTTTGGAATAAGTATTCCCTGTAGCTCATGATGTGCATGGACAACACTTACAGTTAACTGAAATCGCTTGAGAACTTTGCCTTGCAGGCTGCACATGTAAAATTCAGTGAACCGATTTGAATTTCGGATGCAGAATCCTCATAATGGAATTCATTTTTGCACCAGACACACGTGGCAGGAAATTGTCGCCTTCTTGCAATATTTGGCAGCAAAGGTAAAGCTTCCTTCTCAAGCCAGTCAGGGGAACCAAGCCTCTGTACAATTTCTGTATCATCTGGAAAAACCTTGCTCTCCTCTGGATGATTACTCATAAAATTATATTCCATATTCTCCATATTGCCAGATCTAAGCCCTTCAAAGCCTGATATGCCACTAAACTTCTCACCAAATAGTTCATCCCCACCCTGTTCATGAAAAAAAAAAAAGCATATATGTTATAAATAATCAATTCAGCAACCACATAAACCATGAACCGGCAAAATCTATGAAATAGCTTAATCGACTATTAAGGCGATCTGTAAGTTGTTTATGAAACATTCAAGTTGTTCATACTTCATAATATCAGTGAAAAGAAAAACATGTGATCATAAAAAAGTATGTGACCGGAACTGCAACTGCCATAAACATTAGCCATACTTTCACATTGTAGCTTTCAAACTTGTAGTATCTCATACCTTATCTGACAACAAGTCATATGTGGTAAAACAACCTGAAGAATTTGCAACTCCAGACGCATCAGCGTAACTTCTCTGCAAGTAGCTTTCTTCATCATGTTTCCACATAAAATCAGACATGACATTTTCAGTAGCTTGGATATTGCTGCTAAAACCAGTAACCCCGTCATTCTTCCTTGGCTTGACAACCTTTAGCTTCTCTTTAGCTTGACCTGTAAAAACCTTGTTTGAATTATTCCCAGTAATCCAGCCTTCTACACAATTAGAGAGATTGAGCGAGCACTTTGCAGAAACCTGTTTCTGCTCATCAAGAGGACTACAGTACTGACCAGTTACATTAGCTTTAGTAGCATTCCATTGACTTCCAGAAGAAACAAGTGAACAGTCATCAGAATATCTTTCCAGCATGGTACTTTTATTGGCTCCTGCATCCCATTCCATGCGGGTACCATCCAAAGTAATATGTGCGTCCCCTTTGAGCTGATTCCCCCCAAATGAAGAGGCCATTTTCACATTATTCTCATGCTTCAGAACTTGGTCAATGTCAGATGGCTTATGCAAATCACCATCAAAATTTCTATTCCCAAGATTTTCCGGTGCGCCATTCAGTACTTCATTCTCCTTCAAAGAAATTGTCAGTCCATTGCCAGAAGGAACATGCAAAGAATTGCCAGAACTGCTTTCCAGCTCAACAGCAGTTAGATGTGATGCAGCTAGATCAGCTCCTTTCTTATGCGTGCTATTCTGATATAGGACATCATCATGATCAGTTACATCTCTAGCATCATTAGAAGCCTCCTTTATTGTATTTTCAGAGCCAAGGCATTGCTCAGAAGCGAATAAAGAAAGTTGTTCGCCTTCAGATTTCATTTCTTGCCCATCTTTCGTTATGGTGCACCTGTAAGTTCCCTTCGTTTCATTTTCTGCATAAGATGTCTGATCATTCCATGCTGGAATAACTAAGCAGCACCTGCTACTGTTTTCGAGTTCACTGCCAGTAGCAAAATCCTCAATAGTGACATTATTGCATCCAGAACCTACAGGTAGGACATTATTATCAGAAATACCAATGTCATTATACCTTGGCTCTTTCATTGCAGAAGTAGAAACTTGGGCCACCTTATCATTTGATATAATTACTTTCCCATCTAAGGGTGAAGATGGACCCAATAGAGAAACTCTTCCATAAGTCATATCCACTGTAGTGGAAACTGAATGCCCATGCACATCATTTACTGATGCATATTTTTGGTCGTTACCAAAAGGAATCAGCAAACAGCCTTCCAAATCTATTTGCTCTATGCCATTAGCTGCAACATCCTCTTGTGATGAGAAATTGTTTCCAGAAACAGTTCTTCCCTGATCTTCCCTGACAAAGTCCTTATCATGAATTCCCGTGCTATTAATTGCATCAGAAAGAAGTCTATTACCTTTTATATCTTCACCACCATCAGTTTTGGTCGCAACAACCAACTTGCAATCAGAACCTATCTTCTGTGTATGTCCTTTATTCAAATTTATGTGTTGATTCACAATATTACCAGGTGCAGACATCTGCTCCATTTCAACTGCAACATTATCATTTGAATCTCTCGGTTTATCATCAATCATGCAACAAGTTATCCCCTGCTTCCGACAGTTAGATTCATCAGTAGCATTTTCTTTTATCTGAGAGTCCAGAACATCATACTTTTCATCAATGCTTTGGAAATGAGAGTTTGTAGCAACAGAACCGATATCATTTCCAGTTGATTCATGAATCCTCATGGCACTGGGATGAGCTGCAACCAACGAAGGAAAGGTGCTTACTTGGATTTTCGTTGCTTCGCCCGAAGCTTGAATTCTCTTAAAATAGTCTTTTATGTGGTTCCCAAGGTGACCATTATAGCGATGCCTTTCATCATAAGACTTATCACAAAACTGGCATTCATACCTTCCATTAATAAATATGACCTCTTCATTTGATGTTTCTTGTCCAACTCTCTTAGGAACCCTTGGATGGGATGACAGCAGGTGTTGTAGCAAGTCATCTGGCTTATAACAAACCATAGTACATTTATGGCATTTATAATTCCTCACTGTTCCATCCTGTCCACGAATCCCTACTTTCACAGATAGCTTCTCATGTTGAACCGATTCAATGAGGGACAATCCTGGACCGCTGACAAGAGCACCATCATTCTTTCCAACAATAGGGTTAAGATCAGCAGCCTGTTAATACTTTTTGTCAGCACAAACTTCTGAACAACTTTGAATATAGAAAACAGCAGCTAATAAAGATCTTACATTCGCATATGATTTTTTCTCGGTCATCTGAATATCACCCACATGACCAGAATCCAATTGGCTTGCATCTTGAAGTACAGGTGTTGAATTTAAATAAGAAGAAGCTTCCTTGCAGGACATGAACTGTTGCCCATTAGGGCTGGATAATGTCGAATCAGCAAAGGAAAAAATTAAAAACTAAAAAAATAAATGATTCTGAAAATAAAATGAAAACATCATCGACATAGACCTGTTCCTACAAAAAGGATAAAGAGAAACACAAGTAATACTTGTAAAAAATAAAGCTTTAAAGGCAGAATAAACCTTAACAACATATCCCAACACCTGGCAACAAAGGGAACAGTTAAAATGGATATATACATCCTGAAGCAAGCGCATAACACTTAGCATTAGTGCGTTTGATAACTAATTAATCAAATAGAGCAAGTAACTAAAAGAAACTACACGGCACTATCCTTCCACTTCATTTTCGCAATTCAAGGATAACTTTGCATATGCCTCACTTATGGATTTTTTCAATTTTTTACAGTATATATGCTAATATAATCTTTAAATGCAGAGACAACAATCTCAATACAACTGAAATTTGCAAACCAATTTAGAGTCCACCAATTAAAATACATAACTCTTACTTCAATTAAACATCAAGTGCACAAAGTTTAACTTCAAACCAAAACCAAAGGGTCCAGTAAAAAAGTTTGAAGTTGCCAACAATCAGATGCCTCTTATTTAACTGAATGAAAATGTATCAAGAAAATATTTGGCATCCAGGAAATCAGTCAATTTTGTATATGCAAATGATAAATAATAAGTATATTACAAATTAAAACCCTTAGTTCATCTAATTCATACAGAATTATTTTTAAAAAAAGTAAGAGATAAGAAATGCTAAGCAATAAACTTGAAGAAGACTTTGTGAAAACGTATCTACTGACTAATACTTAAAAAATAAAAATATATATAAAAACTTATAAAGATACAGCATACAAGCTGGGAGAGATCTGTCAAGGATAGAAATAAATAAAAAAAAGTAAGAAATTTATGCATCCAAACCGTATCAGATGCAACAAAAGAGATTTGTTTAATAAATAATATAACTCGTGTAAATCTAATAATATGAAGAGTTCTCAGAGGTGGAAAAGAACAAAGATGTATTAATTAGGGAGATATGTCATATGTAACAGCAGTTTAATGCATACTCACTCCAGAACATAGCAAAAATAAGCACAAATTTATTGCTTAAATTCAAATATTGACTGAAGCGCAGAAATCATCTGGCCCTTTAATCAAAGAAGCCAAACATGCAAAGTGACCACACAAATCTCACAAAGGAATATTTAACCGTTTTTCTATCCTCGTGAAATTTTCTCCCAGTTGCAAATTACGTACTACACATAATCCCAGTCACAGTCAGCGGAAACAATATGAATAATTACAGGCAAAATAAAAAATCAGTAAGTTCATTTGGACAGAAAAGAAAACTCAATATCAACTCGTAATAATCAAGAATGAGATATAAAATCCAAAAACAAAATTGATAAAAACCTTATGTATCTTCTACAGTCGATCCAAAAGTAACCAGCTCTCCTCATTAAACAAAGCATGAGTTTCCATCCTGTTGGCAAAAAATCTCCAAGCGCGCTCGCACCTACAATTTTTCTCTTCTTCCTGTTGCTAAGCCAATCTCCATCTAAACCTTGCAAGAACTCAAGTAACTGCTCCCGTGTCTGCATATCTAAAGTTCTCCGGTTCAGCTCCCGGACATAAGGATCCTCCATATTCACAAATTCCTCCAATCTAATAATCGAATTGCTCTCTTCTTTGCGCTGCCCTCCTCGTTTCCTCTTCTTCGCATTAGAATCTTCAACGGCCATCTGCTTTATTTCAGAGCCGCCATTACATTCAGAAACCCCTACGGCAGCGTTCTCAATGAATCCATTGTATTGAACGGCGACAGAAACTAGGTTATCCTCGATATTACTGACCTCAAGAGAGTTTCCACCAAATAGTGACTTAAGGTGCGCGATTATTTGCGGACTATCATCATCCAAAGTTTGTTCAGCGGTTTGGTGATGAATTGAAGTATAAATCGAGGAGGAGGGAGGAAACTGAGAGCTGCTACGAGGAGCCAAACGAATGCGGGAGAAGGTCTGCTTGCGACTACCGGCGGATTCATTAAAGACAGAGCGGTCAATTTTGAGAGTGGAAACGTCAGGATCGTTCTGGTGTTGGTGGAGAGAAGAGGAGGCGGAGCAGAGAGAAAGGGAGAAAAGTTCGGCTTGAGAGAAAAGGTTAAGTTCGATTGACGGAATAGACTCTGAGTGGAGGTGATCCAGGTGATCGGAGACGGAGGATTCGACGACGGTGGTTGTCATTACATAGGGAGGAAGAAGGTAAAACTCGAGAGTGGAAGAAGTAGTTTGTAAGGGTTTGCAATTGTAGAAGGAGATGGGTTTTATGATATGTTTGACAGTAGACTTCAACCTTTCTTAAAATTGTATAAACGGCGACGTTATTGTCTAACTGTTTTTTTTTTCAATCTCCAATTTTTCAAAAGGATGTTTCTGAGCCCGGAATGATAAGTATGTTTACTAGGAGGACTTTATCAGATTTTTTACTAGAAACATCAACTCAAATCTAGGGATGGCAACGGATCCCAGACCTGGTTCGGAGTCGTGGATCCGGATTCTTTTTTTAGGGTCCGGATCTCGATTTTATGGACCCGTCGGATCCGGGTCCGAGTCCAGAAAACGGATCCGGGTCCGGGTAATAAAACCCGGATCCAGACCCGGATCCGTATTTAAATATTAATTGTATATTTTTATTTATTATTTACCCCGAAAATATTGGATAATTAATATTATTTGATATCCACGTAAATCTAATTGCATGAACATAATTAAATGAGCATGTAAACTATTTAAACTAAGGTG
>CATIWQ010042242.1:0-33946 GCA_949673415.1 Euphorbia schlechtendalii
TACCTAATTTCTTACATTGAGATAAATGAGTAACTAAAATATTCTAAGAATCCAAACATCTACCAACCCAATCACATAAAAACTGATTTTCAACATAATAAGGAAGCTAATTCTGAACTTAACAAGAACACAAACAGAGGCTAAATTTATTAAAATAAAAACAAAGAAACTTAGTGCAAAATCCTTGCAAAGGGTCAAAACTAAAAGAACAAAAGAAATTATTGAGGTGGATAGACATGGAGTTGAAAATATAAAAATTGGGGAAAGTTAGGTTTTCGATTACTAACCTTTTAATCTACTAATACTCCTTATCTCTTTCGATTCTTCCAACCTGCAAACGATTTGACATGAATTCCAGTTAGAAAGAGAGATGAAGAAATTTTAGTCAGAATAGAAGAAAAGGAGGAAAAAATGATGAGCAATTTAACCTAAGTACGAATGATGTTGAAAATAGAAAGAATGGACAAGGATTCCATGGATTTACCTTAAGAAGATGGGTAGGGAAGAAACAAGAGGGTGACCTGAAGAGGAGACGGAAATAAGAAGATAAGTAATCGAAGGAAATTGAAATAATTATAATAATAATAATAATAGCAACTTGTTAGAGTTCAATTTTTTAAAAAAATTATTTTTTAATTCTACATATTTGCATCGGTAGATAATTGGATGCTATTTTTCCCTCCTAATATTCCCGAACGCGGGAACATTTTTCATATGCAGAATTTTTGTAGCTAAGTTGTTGCAAAATCAAATTGTGTCGCTGTGTCGACGCTACTTGCGTCAACACATGTCGACTCTAAATTAGTTGTCGCTAATCAGACGCAAGTTTTTAGCAGATTTTTGTGGTATTTCTCATGAGAATTTTCAACTCTAAATCTACGCAATGTCGTCTCTATCAGAGTCGAATTTGTTGTCGACGCTATTTTCGGACGCTAATGGACAATTTTCTTGTAGTGCACTATACTCAAGCCAAGGGTATTTTTTGAACCTCTTACTTTGAAATCGTCTTTTAACTCTTGAAAATACTGTTTGTGGAAACGTATGTCCAACTGGTTGACATGGACCTTTTGCTAGGTATCTCCTCTTCAAAGAATCTCTAATTTCCTAGGGATAACACTCAATTGGTTTTCGTAATCCCGGATCATCGATTATATCAACATCAGAAATTTCTATGTCGATACGAGGTCTTTTTCCACTACTTTCATCAATAGGTACAGATGCCTCATTTCCATCCGAAGAACGTGGTTGGGGTCCAGAATTTATTACTGAAATTCTCTTGTAAAACCTCTCCATTAATTTGTAATCCTATTAAAAAAATTTAGAAGTCACTTATCAAATATTGGTTCACAATTATAAAATATTTGAACTCAAATACTTGGTTTGTTATGTTTAATATCTTACTTTTTTCCTCCTGTATGTTTCTTCCTTGTGTTATTATACTAAATTTTTTTATTCATCTTTTTCTAATCACTCAAAATAATGAATTAAATTCAAACCCACTTGAATCTAGCTAGGGATTAAGATTATAGCAAAGAAATAATTCAATTTAAACAAAACAAATAAACAATCAGACACTCAATAATTATTTGGTTTTATGAATCACTCAAACAATCCCCTTAAATTCTAATTATAATAGTTTTAAATTAGCCAAAATAATCAATTTACGAATTTCAAATTTCAATTTAGAAAACTAACCAAAGGAAAATTGATTGAGGTGACAACGGTTGATCGATGGCAAAATAGTCATGACCGGAGAGGTAAAGTAGCGGCAGGGAAGAACCTCAGACAAGAGAAGGGATTAGTTAATAAATTGTTGTCTGAGATTGTAAAAGGATGGAGGAATAAGAAGATGAGCTTAACGGAATTGGAATAGTCTATTTTAGTTAATTCCAACTTTTTAGGAAAACGATACCGTATCCCTTTAATTAAAAACTAACATAAAACCTAGCGTTTCTTTTAAATATTATTAAAACCAAAACTAGAATCCTTATCTTCTTCTTGTTGGTTTAGCTATTTGGGGTAAAATTAAAACTCCATGACCAACCACCTTCAAACTGGAGCAACTGGTAGAAAATTACTGGGGTTTTTTGAATTTCTCCGACATCGGAGGGTCAACTGACCCTCCACGACCCCCTTGCCGCTGTCCTTGGAGGTGGAGTTTCTTGTTTACCGGGACGATATTGCCCCAGTTTGGTATCGCCTTCACCTGTAAATGACGTGATGTAAATGTAATATATGCATAATTTTATGCATGAACAATATTTATCATATAATGTATGTTCGTCTGTTGTAGGTGTTGGGGGCTTCATTCATTGAAGAGCACTCTTGTGCTGGTGCATAGTTGCTCCTAAGATTTGTCCATATATAATACAAAATTCAAAAAGATTTATATATAAAATGAATTACATTAAAAAAAAATGATTTCAAACACACTCTTATAATTGTCAATAATCACGCAATTTAACATATAGAGTTGTTGATACTTCTACTCTCATAGAGACTTTTGGATGTAATGTCTCTTGACTGTTGAAGCTACAGCTACCATGCTACTACTTTGCAGTAAAAAGACAGATTTATTTGGAGGGCAAATTGACATTGAGATTAGTTGGGTGTTAGAGATATTTTGTATATTCAATAATAGATTTAGGGGCGTATCGATAGGGGAAATAGGAAAGTGAAAAGGGAATGAAATTTTTTTTGTTGTTTGATTGCTCAGTTATTGGTTTTTTTATTACCTAAAATCCTTCTTCTCATTACTCCAAAGTCCTCTCTCCCGAATTAATCTATGTCATGTTATTCCCTTTCTTCATTCGTTTTCATTTACCATATCTAATAACTATTATGATTAATAATAATGATAATAATATTTGAAATAATACCGTATATTAATTTAAATTAATATAAATAGATAAAAAAATGATACTTAACAATACTATAATAATACAAATAAAAGTATTTATAATAATAATATTGAATATTAAATGAATTAATATAACAAATAAAATAATAATTAATTATTATTACAATAAATGAAAAATAACAATTATTATTAATATTATTAGTATTTTATAAAATTAGTAATATTATTTAAATATAATAATAATAATATATAGTTATATAAATAAAATATAAAAATATTTAATATTGATAATATACATTCAATTATAATTAATAATGTTTTTTATTATTAATATATTAATAAATATATTAAAAAATATTATAAAAATATTTATTTTGTCTTAATTGATTTCATTAATATTTAATACTAATAATATTTAAATGCTAACTATAAAAAAATAAATAACTATAACGATGCAAATTATAATTTTTTATTATAAATATAACATTATTGTTAATTAATAATAATAATAATAAATTATAAATAATTCCTAAAATTAAATTATTAATTTTTCTGGGAACAACGTTACTAGCAAAAAAGTTATAAATAACAATAATAATCAAACCAAACCGATATCAAGAAAATCACAAATGTTCATGTTGATGTTCATATTGTACTCCACTTTAGGGGAGAGCAAAATTCGGTTCGGTTCGAAAATCGAACCGAACCGAAAATCGAAAATTCAAAAAAGTGAGAACCGAAAACCGAACCGAATTAATTTCGGTTCGGTTCGGTTTGAAACATGGTTAAACCGAAAATGATAAAAAATTGTTAAAAAATTCTACTTTTCGAAAGGCCTAAACTGATCCAGCGGTCTATGAAAAACTTTGAAACGATAAATTAATAATCAAATTATGAATAAATTGCAACTTCAACGACCGAAAGGCGACTGAGTTCACACCGTAGTGACTTTGGATCGTTGGCCCATAAACACATAAAAATTAACAGTAATAAAATTTGGCAAAATCTATATTCAATACCAATAATCACAATTCAACTAATAAATAATAGTGATGCCATTGTTAAAATCAAATTGAAAATTTAATTGAGAACAAAAATTAAAATTAACATTGTTTTTCTCTTATAAATAAGCTAGGAAAACTTTTGTTAAAAGCCCGGAATTAAAAGGCAAGCACAGAAACTTTTAAAAAATTGCAATTAGATCCCTAAAATCGAAAAATCACAAAATTAAAGGCCTAAACAATGTTTTTTTACCGAAAAGCGATGGAATACACAGCTTATGCTTTGTATTTGGATCGTTGGCCCATTTCCGATGAGAAAACATGCAAAAAAGGTCAAAATCTAACAACTCCTAAATCTCAAAAAACGCCTACAATATGAATAAAACTGAAAATGCATAGAACAATGGCAAAAATTGATGAATCAAAACTGAAAATATGGATTTTCGGTTCGCTTCTATGGATTTTCCGTTTTTTTATCCAAAAACCGAAAACCGAACCGAACCGAAAATATGGAAAATGCATGAACCGAAAACCGAACCGAATGAATTCGGTTCAGTTTCGGTTCAGGTCGGTTCGGTTCGGTTTTAAAATATTTTGCTCTCCCCTACTCCACTTTCGGAGGCATTTGATATTCAATACAAAATCTTATCTATCACTAACCCACATTTCATCACATAATTGATTTTAAAATAACCAAGGGCATCATTACGTCCCTCAACTTGCAAAAAAATCATTTACCCCCTCCCCTTAACTTGGCAATCGGGATGAAAACAAGGCTTAATGGGGCAGGGAATGTATTCCTCATCTCCATACTCATTAAGTTTTTAGGGAAAAAATATATTCCATATCCATATCCGTTAAGGATTCGGGGATAATCTTTCCTCCATTTCCTTATCAGGGATTCTCCATCAGATATCGGATATTTCCTATTTCCCCACTAAAATAAATAATATGTAAATATTTTCAAAGTTTCATACCTTAACAACTTTGAATCATTACTTAAAAAATTTATTTGATCAAATTGTTTCAATGTTTAATGTTATATAAATTTGAAGTCTTAATATATAATTTAAAAAGTCTATCACATTACATAATAAATCCTAAAAAATAAATATCAAACTTGAAATGCTATATTTAACATTCAAAATAAGAGTATAAATGAAAGGTCAAATGCATCAACACCCTCTTAAAGTTAGCTCAGAAAACCAGATGTCACCCTCAACTTTCAAAATGACTAGTTATACCCCCCCCCCCCCTTAACTTGGCATAAAGGACTAGTTACCCCTCTTAACTTGGAAAAAATGCACCAGTTTGCCCCCCTCTATGCCACGTGTCAACTTCAAGTTGGAGAGAGGCAGTGTTTTAAAAAGCTCTAGGCGTTAGTCGGGCGGCCGAAGATGAATCGGGGACTAGGCGGGGATTAATCGGGGCCTAGGCGGACTTAGACGCTAGTCTGTACGGTTTAGGCGCTAGGCGTAGCCAGGCGGTGACCCTCAAAATAACGCTTAGGCGAGGCTTAGGCAAACCCAAGCAGGGACTTTTAAAACAATGGAGAGAGGAAAATCAAAAAAATAACATCTTTAAAAAGTCAAACTAATCAGATTCTGACACATGGCTTTGAGGGGGGCTATCTGGTACATTTTTGCCAAGTTAATGGGGTAACCGGTTCTTTTTGCCAAGTTCAAGGGGTAATTGATCCTTTTGAAAGTTGAGGGTGACTTCCGGTATCTTAGCCAACTTTAGGGGTATTGATGTATTGGCCTAAATAAAAACAACAAAATCAACAATATTTGATTCAATTCCACATTATTCTTCCATTTATATACATAACATTTTGGGTTGCAAAGTTTGTAAAATTACAAAAAAAAAATGACTTGGGTAAAAAATCATATCCATGTGCCATACAAGTATAATATAAACTATAGTTTTTATAAAATATAAAAATTAGTTAAAGGTTTCATAAATAATTCGAGAAATATTTTGGGATTTTTCAATATAAGTACATCGATGTCATGTTCGGGAATTTATCGGATTGGGAAGTGCATTCCACATTTCCATATCCATTTAGGTTTCGGGTACAAAAGATTCTGCACTCCCTACCCATGTGAAATTCTTGTCGGGAATTCTCCATTCTTATCGAAGCTGATCTCCATCGAATTCGGAGATTCCCGGTCCTGTTTTCAAACCTACTTGGCAATAATGCACCAGAATGCCCCTTTAATACCACTTTCAACTTTCTTTGAAGAAAGAAAAATCAGAAAAATAACATTTTTGAAAAGTCAAATCAACCATATTCTTAACACGTGGCGTTGAGGCTACTTGATTTACTTTTGTCAAGTTAAGGGGTGCATATACTTTTATTGCCAAGTTAACGATGGTAATGATGCATTTGGCCTTTAAACCATAAGCAAACAATTCAAGGTATCATTACAACATAACAAAAAAACAAACACAAAAATCTGAATATCTTCAGTTGTAAGGAGCTTTTGTCACTTATTTTTCCCATTAAACAATGAAAATCCCTTTCACTGAGTAGTTGAAGTGAGCAATTGTTTGATCCGTGTCTCCGCTTGGTTTCTGAAAAACGAATAAGGACATCTTTCGACAACTTCGGCTCCAAAGGAAAAAACCAAAGCCTTTCTAGCAGTCTCGAGATCGATACCACGTGCCTGAAAGTAGAATAGTTGAGTTTCTTCAAGATCACTTATTGCAGCTCCATGCGAGCACTTCACATCATCTGCGATAATTTGCAGATTCGGTTTTACATTAACGGTTGCTCGCGGTTCCAGAAGAAGGCTCCTTGTTAATTGCCCCGCATCTGTTTGTTGTGCATATCTGCACAATTTTATAACCATATGATTAGATCATGGAATACCGGTGTTTTTAAAATAGGGCTAGACGGAATTTTTCTAAAAAAAAACCGCTGCAAATTTAGAGGGTCGGGCGGTCCTAAATGATTGACTGATATAGGCAGAGCTAGACGGGACAAATCGAGGTTTTTTTTGAGTTAATATTATTTTCCGTGTTTTAAAAGTTGGCCTACGTGGCTATGGGTTTTTCAGAACACTGTCAAAATCTTAGTTGAATTTATTATTTTTATCTATTGATAAATTGAAAAATACAAATCCGACAAGTACCCGCCCTGGCCCTAGCTGCCCGACTAGCATCTAGCGTTTTTTAAAACATTATGTAATATCGCCATTTTCAAAACGAATTAAAATATTTCACATTGTTTCTTTAACTGATTTTATATATTGAT
Source organism: Euphorbia schlechtendalii (assembly GCA_949673415.1). Classification (NCBI taxonomy): domain Eukaryota; kingdom Viridiplantae; phylum Streptophyta; class Magnoliopsida; order Malpighiales; family Euphorbiaceae; genus Euphorbia; species Euphorbia schlechtendalii. The sequence goes on from CATIWQ010042242.1 coordinate 7,121, forward strand.
ATACATGAAACGTATTAAAATATCTCACAACCCTGAGGCATAAAATGATACGGAACAGCACAAAACAAGCAAGGCAATACAGTAAAAAGAGCAACGAAGGCAGCGGAAAATCAAGCAGCAAAAACAGTACCTGTTGACTTTGACATTGCCATCAAAGACAGCTTGTCCAAGTGAATGAGCAACGATGCACTTATGAAGTTGTCGAGAATAAGCCCTTGGATGATCCAACACTAGCCTGCTATGCAAATCTTGTGTTTGATCGCCCACACACAAATGAAACGTTGATAATTCGGTCTTTGTATCGGGACCCAGCTGCTGGACATGGAGATTGTGCCGGCTCAATTTCCCGCCAGTGCTTACCTCCACAAGCTCGTAACTGCTACTTGATTTCTGCAAAACCATAACCTGGTCTAAGAACATGCTTCCTCTAAAGAAAATTTATATATACCAGGATGTAGGAATCAGAGTTAACTCATTTTTTATGACATTTTTTTCAGTTCATTGAATGAAGCAAAAAAAATATTAATAGCAAATCATACGTGATACTTAATTGCATGATAACCCTTTATGATGATTCGTTTGAGTTAATTAAAATAAAAAATAAAAAATTTTAATTATAAGATTCAACCATATCTAATTAACGTAACTCTGATTCTCTTCCAACTTTTACTTATTCAACTCAACCTCCAAACTAGAAAGGTCAAATGGTTTTGCCATTTTATTTAATGCAATAATACATTAGAGCATATTGGTACAGACACTGTTATTGGTGATTTTGTAGGTAAAAAAAGGTCGTATACAGTCTTGCCAGAGTATTAACATATTTTCAATAAAAATTTGCATAGAGAGAAGAAAAGGATGCAACAAAAAACTCACTTGTTGAACTGAAGTCCACTTGATATGGGCAGAATTCAAGGATTGACTCTGTACATAAGAATGCTTAACCGTTGCTCCTTCTTCAACCATCACTTCTAAAACTGCATTTGTCCAATAACATTTATCATCATCTCCAGTGCTCACAAACTCCTCGACTATCCCAACTTCCCCTCCCTCCTCTACAACCACAAGAACCCTTGGATTTGAAACTGCCAATTTTTGGGATCCCATTTCTCCTCCCGCAACCGAAACATATCTCAAATGAATCGGATTTTCTACCTTAACCCCAGCAGGAACATAAATCAAAACCACATCTGGCGCCCCCAATCCGTTAATAGACCAAAACAAATCACCCCACTGGAAATCATTGAAAAACTCGAGTTTCGTTTGGGTAATTTTATCTTCGGAGTAGTTTGACAAGCTACCTACATAAACACCGAGAGGCAAGTTTGACAAATTTGACATAGAATTTAAGACATATCCATCAACAATAACAACATTGGGAGTCTGGGAATCTTCTGATATGCTTGTTAAGCTATCTACTTGTGGTGGCTGAGAGATTGGATGAATTTGAGATTTCTTGATGAATGAAGTATCGGTGAAACGAAAGGGCTCATCTTTGCGAGAAGGCCAAGGGGTGGAAAGAAGGGATTGAGAAGAAGAATCCCTCAATTTTTGGAGGCATGGAGAAGGAGGCAAGGAATCTTCAAGGGTCTCTGCAAGTTGGAGAACAAAAGGGTCAGAAAAGTTTGCACGTATACTAGTGTTGAATGATGGACCACTTTTGACCTTGCTATTTGGTTTAGGTCTGATCCTGAATGTTAATCCAGGAGATGTATGAATTTGGGGTGCCAATACTGTGGAAGACATTGATTTTATATAAGTTTGATGTGGTCCTCGTTTGTGACTCTGTAGTTGTGATCTCTATACTTTCAACTGGTCAGTACATGTATGCTTAAAAGAGGCTTAAAACGACGATCAATTACCATATAATATTGATGCCATGAAGTGTTGCTTCAATAATTTAACTGCGTAGAAGGCAAAAAGGCATAAAATGATCAGTATGGTACCAATCAAATTTGTGCTAATATTAAAACTATAAAAGTAACACGAACATCATACAACTTCTCCAAATACAACCAACCATTATATATTCTTTGGTAAACTGAAACTTTGTTAGTCAAGAACCAGAATTTCGTCTTCCAATACAGAATACAGATAGACCAAAGGAAAACTAGTCATTCAAAGCATGAGCATGTACATAAGCTGATAGAGGCATATGAGATGTTTTTTTCTCTTATTGTACTAAATCAAAATCAGAAACCCCTTATGAGTACATCAGGTGCAAGAAATGAATTTCTTTCTATCACTAGAAGCTTACCCCACATGCTATATAGTTGACATTAAGTAACATATCGAAAGTAGGAAACTATTCTTGAATAATAAAATGATCCAATCATCCTTGGGATATATTACAATACAATAACTTAGCTTTAATCCCAACAAATTGAACAGCTGATCAATTGCTTTATAGTAGACTAATACATAGAATAACCGATATAGAATAGATGAAATAGAACTGATAATACTGGAATTAAATAACTGAAGGAGAAATTACAACCTAAATTAGTGATCTAGAGAATAAGAACAAGAACAAAAGGATAGCCAATGCATAACCAAACACAGAGCAGTGCTCCCACAGGGATATATACCCCTTCCCAACAATGTTGGGACCCCAAAACAGAAAACCCAAAAGCTGCCCTCTTGCTCTCAATTAATTTTCTTTATATATCCCTAAAACCCTAAAACCAAACATCTTAATCTAGTAAGTAAAGTAGTTACTATTCTACCCTTACTCTAACCATATCTCCAACAATAACATAAAATCATAAATGCATGCTATCAAAAGTTTGTACATTGAACCTGAAGCAAATTTAGTTAGAAACCAAATTAGTACATCAGCAATCAGCACAGCAGTAAAGCTCATTGAGGAAGAAGTTACAAAGAAAGAGAAAGTGGTGAAAGTGAAAGGCTTATCTGATTATGGAGAGAAAGTGAAATTTCGATTAGACTGAATGTGTATGTTTTGATCGGTAATAATTACTTCATAATAGTAGAATTACTAGCTATAGAGAAGTACTATAAGCTTAACAGTTTAGTTAACTAAAGATGATATGCATCATGAAAGCTAGCAAAGTTCTTCAATGCTTCCTTGGACATTTGCACCTTTCTACGATCAAATCTGAAATGGTTTCGAATCAAAATGTAAGTTTCTGATTCAGTATTTACATTAGCGACCTTGCCTTTTGTGGTACATCAGTCACCTTCCGATCCATTTCGAGGTTTTCTTTCCATATCTCATTTTCTACAATTAAATTTTCATTGCATTGCATTGCATTTTTTCTATTTGTTTTTTGTGCGCTTAAGTTATAGTTTGTAATTGTTGTTGTGTCTATGCAAACTGAAATAGTAACACTTAGTAAATCTAGAGCTATAGCTACTGGATAGTGAAATGAACGAGCTAGCAAAATCAGAACAACTGTTGAAAAGAACAAAACTACTTCGCTGAATGAAAAGAAAAAAACAGAATTCCAAATAAAGAATGAATCAGCTGAATGGAGCGTTATCAACAATCTGAATTCAATTACAAACTAGTGATAGAAAATCAAATCACACAACAAATTACAGGAAGAAAGAGTGAAAATTGAAAGGAGTAAGCAGTACATACCTAGGTCAGATTTGAAGATGTGATTAAACTCCCACTCGAAAATGGAATTACATCCAGAAGATTGAAATTAGGGGTGAGAGGAGAAACCAAACTCAAGGATGAGGAAAGAAGTGATACGCTAGCAGATAAATGGGGTCAATAAACGACGACTCCTTTTTTGGACTTTGTTATTGTTGCCGGTTAGTTTTCGATTCCAAATCGGGCGGGTAATAGGTATTACCCGATTCTGATGGTATCCTAGATGGCAACGGATCCTGAACCCGATTTTGATATGTGAATCCGGATCCATTATTTAGGATCTAGATCTTATTTTTATAAATCTGTTAGATCCGACCGGGTCTAAGAAAATAGATACAGTTCTAGGTCTGGATTTTATAATGAAACTTGGATCCGGACCCAAATCCTTAATTACTAATTGTACATTTGTATTTATTATTTACCTATGAAAATGTTGGATAGTTAATATTATTTGAGATCCATGTTATTCCAATTGTATGAACAAAATTAAATGAGCATGTAAACTATTTGAAATAAGATGAAATGTACAAGTATGGAAGTTGAAACTAAGAATTAGATGTTAATTACATGGACCCGTTTTTTATCTGTTTATGAACCTGGATCCGTTGGATGTGGATCTTAAAATTATAGATCCAACGAATCTAGATCTAGTACATTCAAACAGATCCGGACCGGTTCAAGCTGGATCTGGTCCGGATCTGGCCCATTGCTATTCCTACGTATGATCATAAACAAGTGGAGCCGAGTTTTGATTTGTTCGTGTTCGATCGTTTAATTTCCAAATGAACACGAGTCAAGTCGAGTTAGAATGCGAGCTAAAAAATGCATTTGTGTTTGGCTCGTTTAAGTGCTCATTTGTTCACGAACTGTTCACGGATAACTCATTTTTTTAGTTCATAAATTGCTTATTAATTTGTTTATGAACAAACTCGTTTATTGTTTTTACCACATACAACATTTGTGTTGTATACCAAGATTTAGATAGAAAATTGATAAAAAAAATGTATTTTAAAATGGGTCATCATATTGGGTTGGGTATATATTTATGTCAATTCAATTTAATATAACTATTGTGAGCGGATGACACGGAGCGATGGGTCGAGAGTGCGCTGAATGATAGGGGCGGTCCACCGGGATGTTTAAGTGAAAATAAATTCATACCAGGTCATGGACCCGGAAAAAGTTGATTGAGAAAGCGAAAATGTTTTTTAGATCGGTCAAACACTTCTCTTAGTGTAGAGTCGCCAACTGGATTAGCTCTTCCAGGAATTAGAGTCCTGTGAGGCTTAACGTCCGGGGGACGGCCCACTAAGACACAGAGATTCGGGTTCGAGATAAGTTGCTTATTTCTTATTGGATCACATTATATTACATTTATAGAAAATCGTATTCCTTAATTGTTCATATTCGCACTTATGTCGTTTTCGAGTTATTATGCATGATTCACGTATTTTAAAAGCTGTAAATTCATACATAAAACAGTAAATAAATGCAGAAAAGTAAAGATTAAAAATTACAAAATCTCGGGGAATGCAACCGCCCGCCTAATCTATTAATTACATTTCCCAAAAATAATTAAAATACAATACCCGAAGGAAAATAAAACCTAAGTATACATCTAACCCTCATCCACAAGGGTTAGCATAGGGCATATAATGCAACATGGACATTGGCACGTATGCTTGATTTGATTTTGGCAATGCTCGTGTGGCCTAATTAAAAACATCAATGATTGAAATTTCTTGTTTAGAAATAAAATGATTCATTTTATTTACAAATATGTTGGTCATTTTTATTTAATGAAAGTGACCGCATGGAAAAATGTGAGGCAAATTTTAATTCCCTTCGTTGGGGTATCCTAACAGAAAGTAAAAATGAAGAAGTATTACAACATTTATACAATAAGAGAGAATAAAATAAATCCTAGGTCCACATGTAAAATAAAAAAAAGAAAAAAATACAGGAAGCATGAGATGAAGCAACTCTGGGAACTCAGAGGACTACCCTTTCGTCGTGAATCCACTTCGGCGTATCCGTATGATCCCCGGGAGCTTTCCTCATTCGTTTTTCAGTTGTATTTGTTTGGAAAATAAATGTTTATTTATCCAAAAGATAATCAGACTCGGGTTCTAAATTTGTTTTGGACCTGAGAATATTTGAGGATTTTAGAAGAAAAAGTAGATGGAAGAAAATTGATTTGAAAATCAAAAGTTTCGGATTTCGAATTTGTTTTGGATCTGGATGTAAGAAAATATTTTTGTAATTTTTCTCATGGTTCTTTCTCATGAAAATCAGACTTTTTCTGAAAATTTTTCGACCCCCTCGTGAAAATAGAATTTTTCAAGCCCCCTTCAATCCAAAAAAGTCCTGATATATATAGGGCAAAACCCGGGCTTGCTGAAAATTCCAGTCGCTAGAAACTAGCGAGCCTTCATGGCTTGCTTGAATTCAACGAGCCAAAGAGCTGGGCTCGTCCGCTCGGCGAGCCCAGTTTAATTGGGTTTTTTTCCCAATTTTTTAAAAATTTATATATTTTTTATTTTTAAAATTATTTATTTATTATATTTTTTTAAATAAATTTTACCAAAAAATTTTAATTTTTCAAAATAATTAAAGTCCTTAACAAAACTTGGCGACGAGGAACATTCCCATTCGAAGATCTTCAGATAATCGAAAATTGTGTGATTCGAGGATAAAAATCCTAAAAGCCGTCATCATTGAACACGCGAGCTAGTACAAAATCCCGTGTTCACAGCTACCCCTCGTGTGATAATTGTTGGTTGTATAACTAGTATGATCACACGAAATGGAGCGGAGGGATTCAGAATATACCTGACCGGTGCGACTGGTGATTTCTTTATCACCGATTGGTGATGACATGGGTCTTCCTTTCCGGCATCGTGTCCTTATGAGATTGTTAGTTTATTTCTTTGGAATCCCTTGGTGCTTGATGCCCCTTGCGGGCGAGTCAACCGTTTCTTTCTACGGCGTCCTTGTAACAGTTGGCAAGCGTTTCCTTCTTCGATTACGATTATCATGTGCCCCTTGTGAGTTTGTTAGAATGATGGGTGCCTGAATCTGTTTCAAAGGTGATCTTGGTGGGGTATATCCAACTATTTCTTTCTTCAGTTGGCGGATGAGACTGTTCCTTTCTTCAATCATCGAGATATTCGTTTCTTTCTTTGGTTGTATTTTGAATTTTCTTAGTAGGATGTTGACTTGTTTCCTGTGACAAATCAGAAAAGAAGTGTAATGTTATTACATTTTATTATGAATGTTTTAATTATTTGATTGAGTTTATGCGAAGCAAAAATTTTTTCCCCTTCGATAAAAAATTAAAGCATGATCAATAAATGAGTTTAATGGAAATTTGGGGATGTCCCGAAAACTGCTCCGTTATTATAGGAGGCTTTTGTGATGTTGCAATGTTGACTTTAGGCTTGAGTGGGCCGTCGTCTTTCTTAATGTTTGCAGATTCTTGTTTACCACTTTTCTATTGATAAGTTTAATAACTTGTTCGCAAGATTTTGGCTTTAAAGTATAGGTGTTGTCAATACCACTTATCAAATAGAAAAATGATGATAACTGCAAGTATACAGTTATGATGTAGTTTTAAAAGATATCGATCCCACAGGGAAGGAACCAGATCTAAAGATTAACAAGAGGAACGAAACAAAAGAAAATAATGTATTTTAGTTTGGAGGATTGGAATGATGGATGGATAGACAAATGTATGAAAGATTATAAAAGATAAAAAGTATATAGATATTCCCTACGAACAAGTATAGCAAAGAAAACATGCAAAATAATCAAAGATATTATATACACTAGATTAATTTAACAGATTCGATTCTAAACACTCAGATATTCAATTATTCACCGTAGAGCAACACATGAAATGAATTTTCTAAATCCAGTACAAATGAATTAAGACAATTATATAAACCTGGATGACAATATTACTATGCTTAGCACGGGTCGCTCTCACATAGCCATATTTAGCAAGTTATCATTCCAAAATTGTTGGCTCAGTAAACAGCGTTATCACAGATCCAGTAATCATACACAATCTCCTTAACCCCGAAACTACTCTTAAAGTTAACTCAAAAGCATATAACTTGATTAATATAAAAGACTCAACACGAAATACACATTGTGACACATAGACATATCATAAACTTTAAAATAGAAAGTATAAGTCGAAAGCAAAGCAAAGTTGTAAGGTATGCAAGTGCAAACTAAAGTTGATCAAATAGTATCGACTCTTTAATGGGAGTCGTCAATTCCCGCAATTCCTGCGTCTGCTTTGAATTCGGTCTCGACTCGTACAGAACCTCCGCTAGGATGCTATTCTTTGTGAATATCGAATAAACGAATATTGAAGAACCAAAACTTTTATTGATAAGTGATTTGCAATTACACTTATACAACAATTGTTCGAATATGTAGAGAAATCTAGTGATCGAAAGAGGGTTCAAATCACTTATACATTTTCTCGCTAACACTTACGAATGTAGTGAAATCTAGATATTTTTATTCTCTATCTATGCACACACGTCTACCACTTTATCCACCACTTTTGTTCCATGAAATTGGTGAGTTTGGAGCCCTATTTATAGAGTATGAAGGGTTGTGTCTATCCAAGCGAAGAGTCGTGTCCATTGGTGAAAGATTGCATCCCTTCATTGTGATTGGATGAAAAGCTTTATCATTATCCACAATGGAGAGGCACCTTTTCATGATTGGTTGACTTCCAAAAGGTGTCTTTTCGTTTGGTAGTTGATGGCGGTTGATCATTCTTATTTGGCGATTGATAGTTGAGAAGAGTTTACCAAAAAACGGTCAATATCGGGACTGCAAAGTACATGTCACGATTGTGAATACTTAGTTGGCAACTTTCTATTCTGAAGAATACTAAGTCGCAATCGCGAATGGTTGTCTCGACCGTGAATTGTGTTTCTCTTCAGAATCCTTCTTGTAACTTTACCGATCTTCGACAGCTTCGATCCTTAGCCAAATCCTTAAGTTCCAAGCATCTTTTTGCACTTTTTTCACTCTTTTTTCGTAGATTTCAAACTTTAATCATTTTACTTCCAAGATTTACCTAGTACCTGCATTTGCATAAAAAACAACTACAAACCACATGAAATCTTTTATATGAAGTATCAAAATGGCTTAAACTATGGTGTTTAATGTGTAAAATTATTGTGATAATAAGTGTAAGTATACACTTATCAATTCCTCAAGTGGAGGTGGAGTTTACTAGGATAGTGTTGCCCTGGTTTGGTATCATCTTTACTTGTAAATGAAGTGATGCAAATGTGATGTATGCATGATTTTATGTATGAACAATATTTATCATATGATGTATGTTCGCCTATTGTAGGTGTTGTGGGCTTCATTCATTGAAGAGCCTTCTCTTGTGCTGGTGCTTGGTTGCCCCTAGGATTTGTCTTGTTAAGGATTCCATGGATGACTTCCCAAAGCAACGACCATGGGTTCATTAAATCAAATTCGAGTTCAGAGCTTGGATCTGGTTTGAGGAAGATCTAGATGAGTCGTTAACCCGCATTATGTTGGCAATGATTGCTTGGAAGCCATTTGCCTAAAGTGTTGGAGGTATATAATGCCACGTACCGTTCCGAGGAGGAGATGATGAATTTGATATTTCTTTGGTTCTAATTTCCGCATAGATCGCCCTTGTAGGTTTTCAATCTATCGAACCTTATCTTAATTTTTGCTTGGATAGCCCTTTCAGGTTTTCAATCCAAGCAGATTCATTTTTCTTTATTTTTACTTTTACTTTTTCATTTTTTTGGATGTTTAATTGTGATATTCTACCATTGGCATGTAAGCAATCAAAATAAACATATGCATAAATATTTAGCAAAAATGACAATTCATTGATGAACTTAACAGGGGTATAAATATTTCAAATGATTTGACTCCTACCATTAATTAGCCTTTCAAGTTTTCTAACCAATGTGGTTCTCTCGATGTCCTAAGTTTTGCCTAAGCCATCCTTTTCGAGTTTTCAGCTCAGCGGACTATTCTTTTTCTATTTTGAAAATAGGCCCTAATTTTTGTTCAACTAACCGTGTGTTAATTGATAGGCTAATTACAAATTTAAATTTTTGTTGGTACTAATTTTTATCAATTTATTTCTTTCACCTATGCGTGATAGCAATTGTGCCAGTCTTGGTTGATTTGGTTGATAGATCGATTGTTGTCCATGTCCACAACTTCAGTTGTTGTATCTTTGGTAAGGCAAATGCTATCACACGTCATCTAAGTGCATTAATTTGTCTCTCACTTTCTTTCAAGAGTCAAATCATTTGAATTTATTGTAGCTATTGAGAATCCATTTATACCCAAATTAGTTTCATGACATGATGTGTCACATGTGCTAAAAACATTATGTATATGTTTATGACAATGCATGATATCATCAATAGAATATCAAGCAAATAAATAAAGTTTAATTTATTCTAAAATTCAAAAGTCATGTGGGCAAAGTAGCTCAAAGATAATTTATTACATCATTATCCATTGGTTATCTTTCGGTACTAGTGCCCCCCGGATGTGTCTATGGATTCAAAGTGCTCCATCTTATCCACCTTCTCAAACACTTCTTGATAGCTCGAAAAGATGTCTGACCCAAACTTGTTCCTGTATGATGGCATTACACCATCCAGAAGCTTGGTTATCATCTTTGTTATAGTTAAGCAAGCCCGAAGCCTGACCTGTGTAGCCATCCAACACGCATAGTAGGATTGGAAGCTCTCACTCTGCTCTTGCCTTATAGCCTCCGAATGTTACATTATGGTTTCCATTTGAGAGTTGAAACCATAATTCCCCATCATAGACTGAGTAAGGCTATTCTAATCAGTAGCTATGTCTAGCGAAAGGTGGTTGTACCATTCATTGACTAGGTGGCCTAAGGTGATGATAAAGAGCTTAGCCATCATCCGTTCGCTGACCTTTAATGCCCTCATCACCATCTGATAATGCGTTAAATGAGCACGCGACCAGAGCCCACATACTTTTCAAACTACGGCATTGTGGAAGTTTGGGGGCAAGCTATCTTCATCCCCGATTATCGGTTGCACCGAGTATGGATTCATGAGATGGCCACCATGAGTGGACAAGAATTGTTACCATAATTCCACCATTCCTGGTTATTGGAGGATGGCATTCCCTGCGCTTGGATAAGGGCTATATTGCGCTTGGGGAAATGCCACAAAATTGGACAGTTGAGGTGTCTGGAATTGTGAGGTAACTGATGTACTCAAACTGGGAATAGGCTGTTGGGTCATTCCTTGGTAGAAAGGCCCTAGTGCGAATGCCGGCTGCCTAATTTATCCTGGGAATAATTAACTCTAGGAAGGATTGACAAAGTTATATCCTGGTTGCCCAATCCGAGCTTGGTTTAGTTGACTTTATCCTGCTTCGAATTGATAAAAGGTGGTAGAATTTGGGTACACTGCATGCGAGGTAGGAGGTCCCCTAGTTTCAGGCTAGCTAGTTGGACTGCCATTGTTAAGGGTGACCTCCAAGATGGACATCACATTCTAAGCTCTCCCTGCGTGTTGGAAAATAAGCGATGCTAGCTGTTCGCTATTTGCAAAGGCATTCAAGGCAGTTACAATCTCAGTGCTCATCGACGACTGATGTGTCTGCTGAGAGTTTTGTCCCGTAAGGATAGGGCGATCCTCCCCCACACCTTCTTCTTGTAGATTGGCCATGAAAGATTTACGTTGAATTGAATTTGAATAAGAACCCGAGTCCTCACTTGAGTTAGTGTACAAAACCCCCTCTAGATTGGCCACGATTGGAGAAATGCGGACTAGGCGGTGAGAAAGCCTTTTCCAAGCCCCTTCGATACACAAGTAGAAGATCAGACCATGAGTATGGGATTCATGACATGATTCATTATGCGAAATATGTGTGAGATGTTTAATGTTATGGATGCATTCACAAAGGGTTAGCATGCCATGATGTGAATAATATATTTGTCAATCCATTGAAACAAATAGGTTAATCGTTAAGTAAAATAGGTGAAAAAGAAAACCCAACCCCTGGGGATGAATTTGAGATCTGTACGATGTTTGTGTGACATCGTAACGTGAATGGTGTATATGAAGTGACCAAATTACCGTGTGGTAATAGGCCAATAGTTTGAGATTTCATACTATGACTAGATCTTATGGAATGAGGAGGTCAAAATTATTTCAGATAAGTAGTGCGACATACCCTGATGAAATGAAAATAACCATTGTATGTAGCAATTGAATGCATGATTTAGTTATTTTACCCAATTAGGGTGGAGTTTCGGATGCCTGTGTCGTCATCGTATTTGAGGGTATGTGGAGATGCATGAATCATTACCCCGTGTGGGCGGATGGTTCAAGTATTAGGCGTATACCCTTGAAGATTGGTAAGGTAAGGTTTTTGAAATAAGTTCGCCCTATGTGGGCTTAGGTTCGGATTTCAGCAGGGACATCACATGATGTACGAAAAAAATGGTTTGGGTAGGTATTTGCCTCATTTGGGCTATGTGGTATGTGTGATTACCCTGTGTGGGCTGTGAGTTAGATATCGAGTGGACATCTCATAGGTAATTTGTGGGATATATTATTGCCCCTTGTGGGCTAAGTGTCGGATGTCAAGTGGATATCATGCAGTAAAAGAAAGGTATGTTTACCCTATATGGGCTAAAAGCCAGATGTCAAGTGGACATCTCACTGAAGAAGGGGTAAGTAATGTTTCTAAGTGGTTTTATGGTGTCCTAGGGTGACACGATCTCAAGTGTCAACCAATCCTAAGTATGTGTGATGATCATGCGGAGGTGCTATGTTAGATCATTTTAACATGATGAGTGTGTGCGTTCAAGTGTCTGCAGTAAGATTCGTGGTTAGCATGATGTTTGTATAATAATAAGTACATAACATGCAATGTCCAAACTTCCAACCATACAACTCCCACGCGTAGGTTTTTGGGTAGTCTCTATCTTAAGTTTGCTTCATCTTAGTACCATAAAATGTTAGACATGATGTATGCCCTAGAGGTAATATAGGGAACTATGTCTTTATTAGCTATAATGTACAAACAATTTTGAATTATTAATAATAATCAAAAGCATTTTGTTACTTTTCAGTGCTTCTTTTTAATTGTATCTCGCTGGTATCATATATATTTGGATATGTATATGCACATTGATGAAACAAAGTCCGTGACTAATTCATAGCGTAAATGTGCAAGGACATAGTGGGAGTTATGTGGAGTTAGAACTGCACATACTTGTTACCATGAATAGTCTAAATATCCCTAGTCGTAGTTCCATTGAGACTAGACATCAATGGAGTAGATAGACTATCATGTGTAGGCTTACTCGGATTAGTTCCAAGCAGTCGATCTCACGAGCTGAAGGTGGTACCTTAAGTTAACACAAGAATGTATTCGGGGTAATACATTGGAGACCTCCATAAGATAGACACTCAGAAATAACTATATCCATGTGTTGGTGTCATCTCTTATTGCAGTAGCAATACAAGTATCCTTAGACCTGAGATACAGGTTACCTTATGTAGGAGTTGCTATACTTTGGGTCATACTTATTCATACCCTGGCGATTAGGTTGACATGGGTGATTACAGGTATAGCAATGATCACATGTTGGTAAGGATGTTTGTCAAGATGGGATCCATCGCTCCTGATATAGTAATATAATGGAGATGTACTTTAGTGCCCCTTGTTGAAGTGACTGATCGCAAGGTTTTGACTATACTAATATATTAGGCTTATATTCCATGATGAAGCCAAAAATCTTATTCCCCACTTTTCTATCGATAAGATAAAAGTTCAACATACGAATAGGTGTTTGTCAATATCGCTTATCAAAATAGAGAAATGATGACCACTGCAAGTATATAGTTTTGATGTAGTTTTAAAAGATATTAATCCCACAGGGAAGGGATTTGGTTCTAAAGACCAACTAGAGTTACGGGGTAAACGAAAATAGGTAATTTTGATTGGAAGGTTTGGATGATAGACAGATGAATAGATAGATGTATGAATAGACTAGAGAAGATGTAAAATATATAGATATTCCCTAACAACAAGTTTAACAGAGAAAAACATGCAAAATCATCAAGAATATTTTATACACTAAATAACTTAAACAAATACGATTCTAGACGCCCTAATATTCAATAATTCATCGCAGAGCAACACATGAGATGACTTTTCTAAGTCTAGGGTAAACTAATTATGATACTTATAAGAACCAGGATAACAATATTACTATGCTTAGTACGGGTCACTCTCACATAGCCATATTTAGCAAGTCACCATTCCAAAAATGTTGGCTCACTAAACAGCATTATAATCATAGATCCAGTGATTATAGACAATCTTGTTAACCTGAAATCACTCTTAAAGTTAACTCTAAAACATATAACTTGATTAACATAAATGACGCAAGATGAAATACTCATTACGACACATAGACATATCATAAACTTCGAAATAGAAAGTATAAGTAGAAAACAAAGTAAAGTTGTAAAGTATGCAAGTGAAAGCTAAATTTGATCAAACTATATCCACTCTTTAATGGGAGTCGTCAATTCTTGCAATTCCTGCGTCTACTTTGAATTCGGTCTCGACTTATACAGAACCTCCGCTAGGATGCTATTCTTTGTGAATTTCGAATTAAAGAATGTTGAAGAATGAAAACTTTTATTGACAAGTGCTTTGCAATTACACTCATATAACAAACGCTCGAATTTGTGTAGAAATATAGTGATCGAAATAGGAATCGAATCACTTATACATTTTTCTCTCTAAGACTTTGAATGTAGCAAAATCTAGATATTTTCACTCTCTATCTATGCACGCATACTATCATTCAACGCCTTCTATTCATGCCAAAACAACATGCCATGAAATTGGTGGGTCTTGAACCCTATTTATAGATTGCGAAGGGTTATGTCTATCCAAATGAAGAGTCATGTCCATTGGCGAAGAGTTGCATCACTTCATTTTGATTGGATGCAAAGATTCATCCTCGTCCACAATGGAAAGGCACCTTTTCATGATTGGTTGACTTCCAAATGGTGTCTTTTCAGTTGGTAGTTGATGGCGGTTGATCGTTGTTATCTAGCGATTGGTAGTTGAAAATAGATAACCAATAATCATTCAAGTCATGACCGCGAATCACTTATCGCGATCTTAAACATTGGTTGGCAGTTTTCTATTTATGAAGAGTGACAAGTCAAGACCGCGAATAAGTGTTACGATCGTGAAATGTTGTTTCTTCATGATTCTTCTTTGCAACTTTGCCGATCTTTGACAACTTCGATCCTAAGCTAAATCATTCTATTCCATGCATCTTTTTGCACCTTTTTCACTCTTTTTCCATAGAATTCCACTTTTGTTCATTTTACTTCCAAGATTTACCTAGCATCTGCATTTGCATCAAATACAACTACATACTACATGAAATCTTTTATATGAAGTATGAGATGAAACAAAACCATATCGTTATATGTTTGAAAATGTCATGATAATAAGTGTAATTATACACTTATTAATGACACACTCATAAACCTCTGATCAGAGTATACGATTGATATAACGGGTTTCTAGTCAATCAAGATACAAAATCGTTGATTGGTATTCTTCATGAACAAGTCTAATTCCAGGATAGCTACGACTATTACATGAGTTGACACTTAATACGAGCTCAATATATTGGATGTTACTTAACTTGATGGAAGGAGTGTATTGTACTGGTTACTACTGCGAAACCGGATCAGGTCTCAGGCACCTGACATTCTAAGTATCGGGGGATCATATGCCTTTGCTAGATTGCCCATTTGATCGTCTAGAGCTATCGAGTTCCATAAAGGTCTGGAACACTAAGCCTAAAGGTTCCCGGACGGGAAGCCAAGTTTAGGTTAACCTCTAGAGGCTCTATACTTTGGGATCCTACGAGGTCACACACTTTGGGTCTTTATCAAACCATGTAAAGAACCTATGGACTGGATCTATACTGAAAATAAAAGTTGTGAAATCAGTGAGAGGAATTAGTAATTGGTTTAACCGAATTAATAATTCAAAGAAATAATGAAAAGATAGGGAAAATATATCCAAAGCGAGCAAGGGATTTTTCCCGTTGCAAGTGGGGCCCAAAAAGAACATAGGTTGTTCGAGGTGGGGCCCACGTGGCTGCCTCATGAGCTAAAAAGCTCACAAGCCGCTAACGCGCGGGGTAAGCACACGTGCTAACTGGCTGCAAGCGCGCAAGCGTTGCCCATGCAGCCCTTGTGCGGGCCGCAAGCCCATGCATGTGGCTAATGAGGGCTTCCCTCATGAAACCCGCGGGTTATGCTACCCGCGCGGATGACCTGCCTACATGGGATAGGATAAATCCTAAGCAGAGTTAGAGGGGGAGTCTAACACTCCCCCTTTTTCCCTATAAATAGGCTTTTAGCTTCTCATTATTCGCACACACTAAAAATCTTTGAGCTTGTTTTCTCTTTGATTTCTACTCTCCTCTTCTTTTGTTATGTGACATCCTCTAAGAGTTTCTCCAGAAATATTGAAGATTTCTTTTAGAAGGCTCAAAGTTTAAGTGAGTTTTGTATTTCAGATTTTCGGGTTGATTTAGAAGTAGTCTAGCAACTGCTATTAATCGACGGGTTCTACCTCTTCTAAGTTTTGGTTGGTGAAGATCCATGTGGATCAAGTTATAGAGGATCTCCTAGTTTGGAAGCTTATGCTATCGAATTGCTCAAAAGGGAACGCCGTTACCAAAAGAGAGATCAAGCATGCATCAACTGGTAATGCTTTAATCTTTAGATGCTAGGTTTCTTTGTATGTTTTATAAATGTAAAAGCATCTATGGAACATTTTAACCTAGATTATAACAATCATGGCATGCTTAGGAGATCTTCAAATTAATTTTAAGCTTTTGATTTTTGCCTTGCAACCTATGCATCTTCAATTACTGTCTTGATTAACCAACAATGGTATCAGAGCCTACCTTATGCTATGCATGATTGATTGTAATATGTTAAAATGTGATTTTCTATGAATTGATTAAGTTTGCTATGCATGACTTAGGTTTTCAATTCCTATCATAGAAAGTGATGTGATAACTAGATTAAGGTTTTGCTCAAACTTAGTCTAGGTGATTATCATAAAAAATTAGCAATGTCTTACCACACGGGTAAATGCTTGAATTAAGGGCCGTCTTGTACTTCACTTAGTTAAAGAATAAAATCTTTAAATCATAATTATCCGTGGTATAATGAATCCAGGTACCTGTGGTAATTTTGGCAAGGAATGGACAAGGCTGCTCATTCACTTTAAGAGGGCCTATCCTACCTGGAAATTATCATCAGTACTAGATCTAGTATACTGAAGGGATATTTATAACTTAGTGGATTTCTAGTATGGGAATTTATTCCGCATATGTTTTTACAAACATGGTTTAAGTTGTTAATATTAAAACTTGTAGACATAGGTGCAAAAACTTAAATATGGACCTTGTTTGTTTTGCGTGTTATGTGGAGTCTTCGCTTAATGGAATGATTATGATATACCAATCAAAGCATGGTCACTTAGAGTTAATAATTCCTAATAGCCTGGAATTATTATTTCATAATCATATCCATCATATAAGACCTAGACTTAGGCGAGACCTGTGGCACCAATGAAATCTCTATACCTATATTAAGGCAGAAAAATGTCTTCCCATCATAAGTCGTGATACGAGCCTTATTAACGAATGTAATCACATGTACAACATGCTTTTCCTTAACATGTTCTTGGTCATGAGACTAGATGGGGTTAGTGCCTTAATCGAAGAGGGTTAGTTGTCCATATTATTGGAGCTAATGCCAAATTGGAGACTCATTTAAGGAGTCGTACAATTGGGTACGCACGTCTCGAGAAAGAGAACTCAAATAGATTAGCAATTGCAAGAGATGCAAATGGACGGGTTCCAACCATGGTTATATTGTTATGACTTGACCTATGATAGTGGGGGTCATGATGAGTAACTATGGATGCTACCTAAGGAAAATTGGTTCAACCAGATTTCCCGAATTTGAGTAGAAATGGCTATTTAAATGTCGATAAAATAGTAGGAAATTATGTGTTTAATTAAAGACCTTATATTAAATGCATATACATATGCTAATGTCTAAACAAATTCTATCTTATATCTAGGTTGAATTTGATCACTAATGAAAATACTCGCATTGACATTGGCCCTCTTAACGACATCAAATATGATGTTTATAACTTCAATGAGTGGTTTGAGGCTGTTAGAGGAGTTCTTCAGAAATACTACCTAGATTATGTTTTAACTCATCCTAGCCCCAAACACCCCCACAAGAATGTTTTTGCATGTGAGATGAATGATTACGAGGAGCACAAGAGAAACTAGGAGTTTGTGACAAAACTCATGTTAGAATATATGCTTCCAAGGTATGAGCAAGTGTACAAAAGGATGGATCTCGCAACAATGATTCATCATCTCAAGTTAGTGGAAAGTTTAGAGAATGAACTATTCCACATCAGATTGTGGGGAGACACCTTAGCAATATAGTTGGTTATAAACATTTATGACAACTCTGAGAAACTAAGAGAGTTGGGAGTTGAGTACAGTGAGTAATCTTTGAAAGAGATGGTATTGAGGGTATTACCCAATAAATATGACTCATTCAAAAAAGAGATCAATGAGTGTTCTCCCAACTGTACCTTGACCCAACTCCTGGATTTGCTCGAGATTTATAAAATTGAGTTTAGAAACAAACTCAAAGAGTAAGTCAATGCTGAGAACCTTAAGTTGAAGAAACTAAAAGGTTTAAAAGTCAAGAGAAAGCTCATGAGAAAGTTAGAATTGAAGAAAGAAAATGTTTCTCTTGAAACAAGCTCATCAGATGATGATAGCTGTGGCTCTAACATTTGGAGGTATGTTCATATTAGAGAATTTCTCTACAGTTTCTTATGATTCTACTTGAGTATTTAATACTAGTTGTGGTACTCATATATGTACTTCTGTGCAGGGATTGCCGAATAGTGGGAGGCTTGCAAAGAGGGAAAAGGACATAAAGTTGCAAATGGAGCACGGGTTGCTGCAACAACTATAGGGACATATAGCCTTCGTTTGTCTAGTAGTCTAGTTTTGGTTTTGAACAATTGCTATTATATTCCAGCTGTAACTAAGAATATTATTTTTATTGCACTTCTAGAAATGGGAGGATTTAAATTTTATTTTCTCATAATAAATGTCAAATTCAGCGTGACAATATTCTTTATGCTTATGGAATATCTTTGAATGGCATATATATTCTAGATACTAAAACTGAAATTCTAAATATGAACATTGTTAAGAACTGAAATTAGATAATGAGAAATCTTCTTACTTATGACATTGTCGTCTAGGCCACATAAATGAGACTCACTTAACTAAGTTGCACAAATGTGGGGACTTAGGCCCAATGGAATGGGCTTCCTATGGTGTGTGCGAACCTTGTTTAAAAAGGAAGATGACTAAGAAACCTTTCAAAAGAAAGGGTCAGCGTGCCACTAGTACTTTAGAAATTATACATTCTGATGTATGTGGTCCAACTACTATTAAGACACATGAGGGTTTCATCTACTTCATAAACTTTATTGACGATTACCCACGATATGGTTATTTGTACCTTATGAGGTACAAGTCTGAAAGTTTTTATGCTTTTTAAGAATTCAAAACTGAAGTAGAGAAATAGCTTGGGAAAAGTATCAAGACCCTTCGATCTGATGAAGGCGGTGAATACTTAAGCTAGGAGTTTCATGATTGTCTAAGGGATGATGGTATTTTATCCCAATGGACACCTCCTTATACACCCCACCACAATGGAGTGTCAAAAAGGAGGAATCGAAGCCTACTCAATATGGTTTGGTCCATGATGAGCCAAGAAGAACTTAGCAGATCCTTTTGGGGTTATGCACTTGAGAGAGCAGTTTATATACTAAACAGAGTACCCTCTAAATCAATTGATCAAACTCCATACGAGTTATGGTATGGTAAGAAACCCACTCGTTCTCACCTGAGAGTTTGGGGATGTCCTACATATGTTAAAAGTACAGGTTCAGATAAGATGGGTGCTAAGTCTAATAGATGTTTGTTTGTAGGTTACCCTAAGGTGACTATAGGGTATACCTTCTATGATCCACCTTCTATGAATCTAAGGAATAGAAAGTCCTTGTTTCTAGAAATGCTCAATTCCTCGAGAATGAGCATATACTTGTGAAAGCTAGTGGGAGCATTCTTGAGTTAGGTACTTAAGTAGATCAAATAAAAAGTCAAATGATTATACCTACACCTGTTACACAAGATAGTGTAAACAGAGAACAGCCTATTATAACACCAACATTACGTAGGTTAGGTCAGGCTCCAATCGCTCTCGAGTGATACAAGTTTATCATCACTAATGATAAACATTTCTTCCTTATGGAAGATGATGAGCCCAAGACTTACAAGGAGGCAATGGAAGGCTCAAAATCTGATAAATGGCTTTCAGCCATGAGATCGAAGATGGACTCCATATACGAAAATCAAGTCTGGAACTTGGTTGATGCTCCAAGTGGGATTATGCCCATAGGATGCAAGTGGGTTTTCAAGAAGAAAATCAACATGGTCGGTTACATAGTTACCTATAAAGCAAAGCTGGTTGTAAAAGGGTACAGTAAAAAAGAAGGAATTGACTATGATCAAACCTTTTCACCGATGGCCATGCTGAAGTCTATCAGGATACTCCTTGCCATCGTTACTCATTATGATTATGAGATTTGGCAGATGGATGTGAAGACAGCATTCCTTAATGAAAATCTAGATAGGGATGTGTTTATGACACAACTCGAGGGTTTCACATCTAAGGATGGCTCTAAGGTATGCAAGTTACAGAATTCCATTTATGGACTTAAGCAGGCATCGAGGAGTTGGAATATTAGGTTCGATGAGACAATATGAGAAATCAGTTTTGTATCGAACGCTAATGAGCCTTGTGTATATAAAAGGCTAGTGGGAGTGTGATTGTTTTCCTTTTATTATATGTCGATGACACATTATTAATAGGAAACCATATTCCTTTTCTTCGGACAGTTAAGACGTGGTTATCAAAGAAGTTCTCCATGAAAGACCTTGGAGAAGTAACTTTTATACTTGGTATTACAATTTACCGAGATAGATCCAAAGGCTGCTAGGTCTTTCACAAATTACATATATAGAAAAGGTTTTAGCTAGGTTTAACCTTGAGCAGTCAAGAAAGGGTTATCTCCCTATGTCTCACGGGATTAACTTTTTAAAATTTGAGTGTTCTTGAACACAGGAGAGACTACGCATGAATGGAATACCCTATACCTCAGTAGTAGGGTCCATCATGTATGCTATAGTATACACTCGGCCTAACATCTCACGGCCGTTAAAACTATCCTCAAGTACTTACGCAAGACTAAGGATAAGTTTGTAGTATATGGAGAAGGTGATCTCACTTTAAAGGGATATACCGATGCAAGTTTTCAGTCTGACAAGGATGATTATAAGTCCCAGTCAGGTTATGTGTTTATGTTTAATGGAGGGGTAATTGTTTAAGAGTTTCAAACAGGATATGACTACCGATTCAACCACAAAACCTAAGTACTAGTTACTTCAGAAGCGGTTGATGAAGCTGTCTGGCTTAAGAGATTTATTGGTTATCTCGATGTGGTGTCCAACATTGTAAATCCGATAGCGACCTATTGCGATAACAATGGGGCTATTGCTCAAGCAAAGGAACCACAATCTTGCTAGAAAAATGGACATATACTTAATAAATACCATCTCATTTAAGAGATAGTAGCTAGAAAAGATATAAGTTTAGAATACATCCCAATGGATTAGAATCTAGCGAATGGGCTAACAAAACCATTGACTCAAGTTAAGCATGACTAGCATGTTAACTAGTATGGTATAAAGCACATGGCCAATTGGCTCTAGTGCAAGTGGAAGATTGTTAGACATGATGTATGCCCTAGAGGCAATATAGGGCGATATGTCTTTATTAGCTATAATGTACAAATAGTTTTGAATTATTAATAATAATCAAAGGCATTTTGTTACTTATCAGTGCTTCTTTTTAATTGTATCTCGCTAGTATCATATATATTTGGATATGTATATGCACATTGATGAAACAAAGTCTGTGACTAATCCATAGCGTAAAAGTGCAAGGACATAGTGGGAGCTATGTGGAGTGAGAACTGCACATACATGTTACTATGAATAGTCTAAATATCTCTAGTCGTAGTTCCATTGAGACTAGACATCAATGGAGTGGATAGACTAGCATGTGTAGGCTTACTCCTTGGATTAGTTCCAAGAGGCCAATCTCATGCGCTGAAGGTGGTACCTTGAGTTAACACATGAATGTATTTAGGTAATACATTAGAGACTGCCATAAGACAGACACTCAGAAATAACTATATCCATGTGTTGGTGTCATGTCTTATTGCAGTAGTAGTACGAGTATCCTCAGACCTGAGATACAGGTTACCTTATGTAGGAGTTGCTATACTTTGGGTTATACTTATTCATACCCTGACGATCAGGATGACATGGGAGATTATGGGTATAGTGATGATCACAAGTTGGTAAGCTGTGTAGTCAAGATGGGATCCATCGCTCATGATATAGTAATATAATGGAGATGTACCTTAGGGCCCCTTTTTGAAGTGACACACTCATAAACCTCTGATCAGAGTATATGATTGATGGAACGGTTTCTAGTAAATCAAGATACAAAACCGCTAAGTGGTGTTCTTCATGAACAAGTCTAATTCTAGGATAGTTACGGCTATTACATGAGTTGACACTTAATCCGAGCTCAATAAACTAGATCGTACTTAACCTGATAGAAGCAGTGTATTGTACTAGTTAATACTGCAGAACCGGATCAAGTCACAGGCACGTGACGTTCCAAGTATCGGGGGATCATACGCCTTTGCTAGAAAGCCCATTTGATCGTCTAGAGTTATAAGGTTCCATAATGGTCTGGAACACTGAGCCTAATGGTTCGCGGACGGGAAGCCAAGTTTAGGTTAACCTCTAGCGGCTCTATACTTTCGGATCCTATGAGGTCAGACACTTTGGGTCTTTATCGGACCATGTAAAGAACCTATGTACTAGATCTATACTAAAAATACAAGTTGTGAAATCAATGAGAGGAATTATTAATTGGTTTAACCGAATTAATAATTCAAAAAATAATGAAAATATAAGGAAAATATAGTCAAAGCGAGGAAGGGATTTTTCCCATTGCAAGTGGGCCCCGAAAAGAACATGGGTTATTCGAGGTGGGGCCCACGTGGCTACCCCGCGAGTTGAAAAGCTCACGGGCCGCTAGCCAAGCCCATGTGCTAGCGGGCTGTAAGTGCGCAAGCGTTGCCCATGGCAGTTCTTGCGTGGGCCGCAAGCATGGGCTTGCAGCTAATGAGGGAAGCCCACTCATGAAACCCCGCGGATCAGTCCGTGGGTTACCCTACCCCCACGGCTTACACGCTTGCATGGGATAGGATTTATCCTATCTTATGCAGAGTTAGAGGGGGAGTCTAACATTCTCCCTTTTTCCCTATAAATAGGCTTCTAGCCTCTCATTATTTATACACACCAAAAAGCTTTGAGCTTGTTTTCTCTCTGATTTCTACTCTCCTCTTCTTTTGTTGTGTGAGATCCTCCACGAGTTTCTCCAAACAAATTAAAGAGTTCTTTTAAAAGGCTCAAAGTTTAAGTGAGTATTCTATTTCAGATTTTCGGGTTAATTTAGAAGTAGTCTAGCAACTGCTATTAATCCACGGGTTCTACCTCTTCGAGGTTTTGGTCTGTGAAGATCTGTGTGGATCAAGTCATAGAGGCTCTCCTAGTTTGGAAGCTTGTGCTATCGAAATTGCTCGAAAGGGAACGCCGCTACCAAAGGAGAGATCAAGCACGCATCAACTGTAATGCTTTAATCTTTAGATGCTAGGTTTCTTTATATATTTTATAAACCTAAAAACATCTATGGAACATTTTAACCTAGATTATAACAGTCACAGCATGCTTAGGAGATCCTCAAAATAATTTTAAGTTTTTGATTTTTGCCTTGCAACCTATGCATGTTCAATTACTGTCTTGATTAACCAACAGTGGTATTAGAGCCTACCTTATGCTATGCATGAATGATTGTAATATGTTAAAATTTGATTTTCTATGAATTGATTAAGTTTGATTTGCATGACTTAGGTTTTCAATTCGTATTATAGAAAGTGATGTGATAACTAGATTAAGGTTTTTCTCAAACTTAGTCTAGGTGATTATCATATAAAATTAGCAATGTCTTACCACATGGGCAAATGCTTGAATTAAGGGTCGTCTTGTACTTCACTTAATTAAAGAATGAAATCTTTAAATCATAATTATCCGTGGTATAATGAATCCAGGTACCTATGGTAATTTTGGCAAGGAATGGACAAGGTTGCTCATTCACTTTAAGAGGGCCTATCCTACCTGGAAATTATCATCGGTACTAGATCTAGTATACCCAAGGGATATTTATGACTTAGTCGATTTCTAGTATGGGAATTTATTCCGCATATGTTTTTACAAACGTGGTTTAAGTTGTTAATATTAAAACTTGTAGACATAGGTGCAAAAACTTAAATATAGACCTTGTTTGTTTTGCGTGTTATGTGGAGTCTTCGCTTAATGGAATGATTATGATATACCAATCAGAGCACGGTCACTTAGGCATTTTCCCTAAGGAGCGCACCTGCAAGAAAAATATAATGCATGATCGTTTATTGGGTAACACCGTAGGGAAAATGCCTATGGTTTATTTACATGAGGTTTGTAAATGGGTTGTTGATGTAGAAGGTTCTTGTTGCACTAAAATACACTCCAAGCCTCTACCCATATGGGTTTCAACGAGGGAGGTACACGAGATATGGCAACGAGGTAGATTAGTACCAGAGAACGCTTCGCGGTAATAGGGGTACCTTAGACTTACAGGCTAATCCCTTCTATTGCAATGCGAAATTATGAATATGTCATAATTAAGAAAATACGGAATAATGTGATCAATAATTTTCGGCACTTATCCAAAATTTAAAACCTTTAAAAAAACAAGTTTTTAGTAAAATTCCCTAATGGAGTCGCCACTTTGGCGGACAACAAGGAGCGATGGGCCGAGAGCGCGCTGAATGATAAGCGCTGTCCACCTGGATGTTTAAGTGAAAATATATTCATATCGGGTCGTGGACCCGGAAAAAGTTGATTGAGAAAGTGAATATGTTTTTTAAATCGGTCAAACCTAGAAATTTTAATCCATTTCTTATATAGAATTAATAGATGAACTCGATTCAATTATATTTTTTTCAAAAGTTTGTAAATAATGAGGACGTATCCGCAAATGAAGATGATATTTGGCGGTTAGCGCAATAAAATGAACTTTTCAGGGATCAAAATTGAATAAAATAATATACTTTTCAACTTTTGTATTTTCACTTCTCCCTTTTTAACTCTTAGCTAGGATATATAATTTTATCCTTTTCAATTATCCCCATTTAACTCCTAGCTGGGAAAAATTGCCCCTTTTCAATTTTCCCCTATTGTCAACCCCAAAGACACTAAATTCGACCAAATCTCGTTTATGTTTTCTTGTTCTTCTCAAATCTCCATCTCCATCATCCTCTATTTCTTACTTCAATTTTTTTTCGATTTTCGATTTTCAATCGACAGTGGCAGTGTTCATCAAAAAGTTTCCATCACAGACCCGCCAACCACTGTCGTTCGCCGAAGCTCCCTCTGTCTGCACCATTGTCTTCACTTCCGACATATTCAGGTGATTTTTAAATTGTGAAATTGGAATTTAGGCTTAATCGTTGATGTGAAATTGAAGTTAGGATTCATATTCAGGTTGATTTGAAATTGGAACATGGTGTTTATCATGAATGTGTAATGGAATTTATGTTTCATGTTTGTATCAGTTAGTGAAATCGGGCATTAGTTTGTATAATTTGTGAAATCATGTATTATCTCCATCACTGGTAATGAATATTGACACTATTTAAGGTGTTAATCTCTATATTGGTAAAGTTTATATTTTAAGCTTAAAATTGATATGTACTATGCGTGTATGCTTGTTCTTGCTTTGATTGTTCAGGAGAGTTTTAAATTAACATGGCATACAAAACTATAAAAAAGATCCAAAATTTGATATGTACCATGTGTGTATGCTTGTTCTCAATTGATTTCTGCTTGTCCCATCCTCTTCATCTTTTTCGTTTGTCTGGTGTTTCAATTTTGTCTCTTATTTGGTAACTATTTAATGTAAATTGGACTTCGATTCTCAATTCACAGCTTCATATTTAATTCTATCAGTTTGGTAGTACTTGCTTTCTTCGGCCTAGATTTGCTTCTGATATTTTCCATTATATTAATATGAATTCAGTTTGTGTTATTAATTTATAGAATTTAATCGTTTGAGTTTTGTCAACAGACTACAAAGTACAGAGGCTGTTTTTGTTTTTTTTTGTAGAAGACCAACTTTTACTTAACAAATGCAGCTTAAAAACGTTTCTATAGCTGTAAGCATATTGTCATATATGAATATTCTCTACTTGTTTCTCTCAAGTGTCTTGTCATATACTAAGTTTCTCTTGCACAAATGTTAAGTTTACTAATAACAATTTCCGTTCTTTGATTTACTAAAAGCATTACCAGTAGCTACTTTAAGAGATTTAGAACTCACCCAAATTCTCTATTGAACTATGAATTTGTCCAAATCAAGAAGCAAATCTATTATTGCTAGTGATTTTAATTGCTCACTGAGAGATGATATTGTTTTCTAGCATTCAGCGAATTTACTTGCAGCCTCCGCTAGCTCTTTCTCTTGATTTATCTTCAACTGTTCATTCAATCTTGCCCCTTGTTGTTTTTTCTCAGCTTGATGTTTCATTTCTGAAAGCTCTTCCTCTAATTTATGACTACTGACAGAATTTTCTGCGGATAGTGAAATAATCTATTTCTCTTCTTCTAATACTTTCTTTTCTTCATCTGTATGAGCTAACTGAGCTTGTAGCTTTATCAATCTCCCATCTTCCTTTTATTGTACCAAAGATATCTCTAGTTTTCT
>CATIWQ010042269.1:0-29273 GCA_949673415.1 Euphorbia schlechtendalii
AAAGCATTGATCGATGTTTCGGAAGGTAAAATTAAATTAAGGATAGGTGATGATACGGTAGAATTTAACATGGGTAAAGCTGACAAATATCCTATGGATGAAGATATTTGCATGAAACTTGACTTGATTGATGCTTGCATCCAAGACGTTGTTAAGCTAGATTTCATCCATGAATATGAAGTCAAGGGGTTTCTCTAGCTTCGCGTAGGTTGACCTGCCCGCATAGGCCTCTTTTGCGGGCTATGCGATGGCTTGCAAGGCAAGCCCTAATGGGCTTGCGTTGTCTTGTAAGCCGAGCTTGCGGGCCTGCACAGAAGGACCACTAGCTCAAGCGGGCCTAGCCCGCACGCTAGTGACCCATGAGATTCTTAGCTCGCGAAGCAGTCGTGCAGGCCCCACTTCGAACAACCCATGTTCCTTTGGGGCCCACTCGCAATGGGGAAAGAATCCCTTGCTTCGCCCTGCTCAATTTTCCCAATTTTCTCCTTATTCTCTTTAATTATTAATTCGATCTAACCAATTAATAATTATTCTAACCAATTCGACAACTTATATTTTCGGTATAGACCCAGTCTATAGGTTCTTTACTTAGTTTGATAAAGACCCAAAGTGTGTAATGTCATAGGATCCCAAAGTTTTGAGCCGCTAGAGATTAACCTAATCTTGGCTTCCCATCGAGGAACCTTTGAGCTCAGTGTTACAGATCGATATGGAACACGATGGCTCTAGTTGAACAAATGGGCTTTCTAGCATAGGTGTCTAATCACTAGATACTTGGAACGTCACGTGCTTGTCACTTGATCCGGTTCTGCAATAGTAACCAATACAAAACACTCCTTCCATCAAGTTAAGTTCTGTCCAATTTATTGAGCTCGAATTAAGTGTTAGCTCATGTAATAACCATAGCTATTCTGGAATTAGACTTACTCACGAAGAACACCAATAGACCATTATGTATCAAGATTAATTAAAAACCCATTCTATCAATTATATACTCTGATAAGAGGTTTATGAGTGTGTCACTTCAATAAGGGGCCCTAAGGTACATCTCCCATTATAGTACTATATCATGAGCGATGGATCCCATCTTGACTACTCAGCTTACCAACATGTGATCATCACTATACCCATAATCACCAGTGTCATCTTGATTGCCACGTATGAATAAGTATGACCTAAAGTATAGCAACTCCTACACAAGGTAACTAGTACGGAATGTTGAGATTCCCTCACTAAAGTCCAAACGCAAAAGGAATCATCTGACATGCGCCATTTTTCGATGTCTCCGCGCGACTCTGCCAACGTCAGCAATTCAATCAATCTGAAGATTCCACGTTGCATTATCACGCACCTCTCTCAACCAAATTGCTTGAAGATAAAACGAGATTTTATCAATGGAATTTTATCACACCTTAATGTTCAAATTTCTATCTCTAAACATCTTGGAATCTATCTCCAATGGGAAGATTCGAAAGATATCAAGATAAGAGGAATTGAAGATCAACAACCTAGATAAGTTTGCAACGGCTACTTCGCAAAGTTTCGAGTATACATAGAAGGCTAAAGTAAACATTCAAACTTGGTGAATCACCTCGAATTTCTTATAGAGCTAAAACTCTGCGAAATTACTCCCAGCTTCAAGAAATTCTAAACTCAAGAAATCAGTAAACATCAATTCCAAATCTTTTTGTAATAGAGATATTTACTTAGATTTAACACTGTAAAGATTCAACATTTCTATAAGTTGAATTCAGTTAGCAATCTTTTCATTCGAATTTGAGTATAAGTTTTGGAAGGGTACCTAAACTAAGTCGAGCGGTAGTAAGGAAGGTACTTTCTGTAAAACTATGTTTACCCATTGTAAAGGCTGCTCCGCCTATGTAAGGGATGAACACTAGTGGATCAAAGCTCAAAAAAAGTATTAGGGGACTAGAGGTAGGCTCCGGGCCAAACCAGGATAAAATTCAGGTGTTGAAGTTCTACCTTACGCTTTTAGCTTTTACTGTGTCTCGCTAATTCATCATCTCTCCTCTATTTATAGTTTTACTTGAAAACTAATCCAAAGCTGAGTCGAGTACTGAGCAAGAGATTGAAGATAAACTGTGCCAGTGAAGCTGAGCAGTTTATATAGTTTTTATATCACAACTCAGCAAACATAGAAAAATGTAACCTGGCAAAATAGTATTTCATAAAATCTTAAAAAGTAACCAAGATTCGCATTCACCCCCCCTATGCGGTTGCTTTCAAGCTGTCTAAGGACCAACAAGTAGTAACAGAGCAGTTGCTCAACTTTTAAACTAATCGTATTTGAGTAAAGATCCATAAATGGCTTACAACAACTACAGAACCAGTTCCGGTTAGGCAGTTCTCCTTAAAGAGAGGATGTCTGTTATGAGACCACCTCTATTTGATAGTAATCACTATACTTTCTAGAAAAATTGCATGAAAAATTTCATTTAGTGTCAAAGCATGCAGGCTTGGCTCGCTATCGAGCTTGGCCCTAGAATACCCACAATTGTGAGGAACAGAGTGCGTGTTCCCGTAGATCTTGAGGACTACCATGACGTTGATCTGAGGCTTCTCAAAGAGAATGTTGCAGTAATAAACTACTACACTATGCGTTGGATCTTACAGAGTTCAACAGGGCCTTAGGATGCAAGACACCAAAGGAAATCTGGAAGAAGATAGAGATTACCTATGAGGGGACCAACAAGGTCAAGGAGTCAAAGATTAATCTCATGCTGAGGGAGTATGAGATGTTCTCCATGGGTGCCAATGAGGGTATTCAAAGCATGAATACATGGTTCATTAACATTATTAATGAATTGAAGAGATTAGGGAAGGAGTTCATTGAAAAGGAGCTCGTAAAGAAGATTTTGTGCACTCTTACTCAAGAGTAGGACTTTAAGAAGAGCGCCATCGAGGAAGCTCATGACTTGAAGACCTGCAGCTATGATGAGCTGATAGGCACCTTGCTGACTCATGAGATGTCTTTGAAGAAGTATTCTGATGAATCCAAGAGGAGTCGAGGCAAGGAAAGAGAGAGCAAAGCCACTGTATTGAAAACTGATTCATCTGATGAGTCCACCAGCTACGAATCTGATGAGAAAATGACCCTTCTGACCAGGCTTTTCAAATGCTTCATTAAGAAGGATGAGAAGTTCAACAAGAAGAAGTTTCTTGATAAAATCAAGTCAACTCAACACTGACGTAGAGCTGAGGAAGGACCCGAGAAGGAGAACAGCAAAGATATTAAATGCTTTGGCTGTAGAGAGACAGGCCATATTTAGTCCAGTTGTCCTAAGGCGAAGAAGGACATATTCAAGAAGAGGTTCTCCAAGAAGAATGACGCACTTATTGCTACCTGGAGCAATTCAGAAGACTCCTCATCATCTGATGAGGAAGCAACTAATTCGGACAACCTCTATCTAATTACCATTAAAGATCGAAGAGATAAAGGCTCAGCATCTACCTTTGGTAGAGATAAATCTGCTGCTAATTCTGAAGCTGAACGAAGTAAGGGAAAAGCTCCTGAAGTTGAGGTACATCGTGAAATTCTCTTATTTATGGAAGAATTTGCCCAGGCTCTCCTTGATGTTATGAAATTGATTAACAAGTCGATGAAGAACATCAAGGACCTAGTGAGGAGAAGTGATGATTTGGAAGATACTAATGCTTCCTTATCACTTGATATCCGCTTTCTTCAAGGAAAAGCTGAGTATCAAGAATGTTTTATCAGCAAGCTCACTAAGCAATTAGATGAGCTGACTACTGAGATAACGGATTTAAAGAAGAAAGATGTTCCTCCTCCAGCCAATAGTCAACCTCTAAATAACAAAACATGCAATTCTAAGAGGAAGAATTTCTCTAAATTGAAGAAAGTGAGCAAGCCCAAACAAAAAATGGTATGTGGTTTTTGTGGGAAAGCTGGACATGCTACAGTTCTTTGTAGGCATAAAAAATGGTTATTATGACAAGTACGGTTGGTCTAATTTAAGCACTGCTAACAGGGAGAAACCATCTCAAAAGCATGGATACCTAAGAAAACGTAAATGTTTTGCATGTGAGCTTTAGATCCGCTGATGAATCTCGAATGTGGTATCTGGATGGCAGATGCTCAAGGCATATGATGGAGTTCATCTCATTGGAGCGTAAAAGAAATGGAAGTATCAATTTTGGAGATAAATAGAAAGGTAAGTTTATGGGCTGTGGCATTGTCGGTGTCTCTCCTTCAATCGAAGAGGTTTCTCTAGTCAATTGTCTGAAGTTCAACTTACTTAGTGTAGCCTAGCTCTACGACAAAGGTAGAAAGGTTTTATATTATACTTAGCAAGATGCTCAGTAATTGACTGTAAGACTGATTCTACCATTCTCTTGGCTCCTCAAATCAATAATGTATATATGATAAATTTATCCCCAGGCTCCACTGATGTGTGTCTTGTATCTAAGGAGGATAATTTGTGGCTTTGGCATGGAAGGTTGGGTCATGTAAATATGCACATTATGTCCAAACTGGCCAAAAAGCAATTAGTTATGGGTTTACCCAGCATCAACTTTGAAATGTTTAGCTTACCAACTAGGTAAGCAAGTTACAGAATCTTTTAAGTCAATTAATCACGTAGTAACTAAGCGACCGTTGGAGCTCCTCCACTTGGATCTTTTCGGCCCTGTTTAGCTAATGTGCATGGGTGGTAATAGATTTTCATTGGTGGTTGTGGATGACTTCACGAGATTCACTTGAGTAGTCTTACTGAGTAGCAAAGATGAAACATATGAATCTTTTATCAAGCTCAGTAACCGGATAATGAACGAAATAGGATGTAATATCAATAAAATCTGAAGTGATCATGGACGTGAATTCGAGAATTTCCATTTTAAAGAATTTTGTTCAGCGCATGGCTTTGACCACTATATCTCTTCTCCTTATTGATCGCAAGATTTTGACTATACTCGTTCCGATAGGTTTATATTCGGTTACGGTGTCAAAAACGTTGTTCCCCACTTTTCTACTAATAAGATAAAAGTTCAAAATACAAACAGGTGTTATCAATACCGCTTATCAAATAGAAAAGTGATGACCACTGCAAGTATACAATTTCGATGTAGTTTTAAAAGATATCGATCCCACAAGGAAGGAATTCGGTTCTAAGGACCAACTAGAGTTACAGAACAAAAGAAATAAGTTAATTTGTATTGGATGGTTTGTAAGGTAGACTGATGAATAGACAGATACATGAATAAGTTAGAGAAGATGTAAACTCTATAGATATTCCCTAAGAACAAATATAGTAGAGAAAAACATGCAAAATCATCAAGAAGATTTCATACACTAGATAACTTTAACGAACACGGTTCTAGACGCCCAAATATTCAATAACTCATAGCAGGGCAACACATGAAATGACTTTTCTAAATCTAGGGTAAACGAATTATGACACTTATAAGAACCTGGATAACAACAATACTATGCTTAGTATGGGTCGCTCTCACATAGGCATATTTACAAAGTTACCACTCCAAAAATGTTGGCTCACTAAACAACGTTATAATCGCAGATCTAGTGATTATACACAATCTTGTTAACCCCGAAATCACTATTAAAGTTAACTCGAAAGCATATAACTTTATTAATATAAATGACGCAAGGTGAAATACTCGTTATGACACATAGACATATCATAAACTTCGAAATAGAAAGTATAAGTAGAAAACAAAGTAAAGTTGTAAGGTATGCAGGTGAAAGCTAAAGTTGATCAAACCATATCCACTCTTTAATGGGAGTAGTCAATTCCCGTAGTTCCTGCATCTACTTTGAATTTGGTCTTGACTAGTACAGAACCACTGCTAGGATGCTATTCTTTGTGAATATCGAACAAATGAATGTTGAAGAATGAAAACTTTTATTGATAAGAGCTCACAAAGATGGAGAATCACAGTGTCAAGATCCATACTCTCATGCGATTTTTTAAGCTCAGAATTCATGGTTGCCAGCATTATACATGCTGCTGTTTCACGATCCTTTCTATGCTTCTCCCATGCCTCATGTTCATTGGCATCGGTTTCAGCATCAAACTCATTAGGGTTGGGCTCATCTAAAACATAAGCTATCCTTTCGGATCTGAGGACTATCCTCACCGCCCTGAACCAATCAATAAAGTTCAAACCATCTAATTTGTTGTCAAGAATTGAGAGAAGGTTTATGTTCAGATTAATTGTTTAACCTAGATATAAGATAGAATTTGTTTAGACATTAGTATATGTACATGCATTTAATATAAGGTCTTTAATTAAATAAATAATTCCTACTATTTTCTTGACATTCAAATAGCCACTTCTATTCAAATTCAGGAAATTTGGTCGAACCAATTTTCCTTAATAGGTAGCATCCATAGCCACTCATCACGACCCCACTATCGTAGATCAAGCCACAACAAGATAACCATGGTTGGAACCCATACATTTGCATCTCTTGCAATTGCTAATCCATTTGAGTTCTCTTTCTCGAGACGTGCGTGCCAATAGTACAACTCCTCAAATGAGTCTCCAATTTGGCATTAGTTCTAATAATAACCCATCTTGGTTAAGGCATTAACCCCATCTAACCTCATGACCAAACACATGTTAAGGGAAGGCATGTTGTACATGTTCTTACATCTGTTAATAAGGTTCATATCATGACTTATGATGGGAAGATAATCTACCGCCTTAATATTGTTGTAGGGAGTTTATTGGTGCCACTAATCTTGCCCTAGTCTAGGTCTTATACAATGGATATGATTATGAAATAATAATTCCGAGCTATTTGGAATTATTAAGTCTAAGGGAACATGTTCTAGACTGGTATATCATAATTATTCCATTATGCCAAGACATCACATAGCATGCAAAATAAATAAGGTCCATGTTTAAGTTCTTGCACCTATGTCTATAAATTTTAATTTAATAAGTTAAACAACATTTTTAAAACCATATGTTGAATCCAATTCCCATACTAGGAATCAACTAAGTCATAAAAGTCCCTTTGGTACTCTTGAATGTAATACTGATGGTAATTTCCAAGTAGGAGAGGCCCCATAAAAGTGAATGAGCATCCATATCCAATCTTTGCCAAAATCTCCACAGGCACTTGGATTCGTTGTACCATGGATAACTATGATTTAAAGATTTAGTTATTTAATTAAGTGGTACGTGACAACCCTCAATTAAAGCATTTACACATGTGGCAAAACATTGCTAATTTATATGATAATCACCTATAATAAGTTTGAGAAAAACCTTAATCTAGTTGTCATATTATTTTCTATAGCAGAAATTGAACCCTAAGTCATGAATAGCATACTTTAATTAATTGATCATAAAAAATCACATTTTAACATATTATTATCAATCATGCATAGCATAAGGCAGGCTCTTATACCACTACTGGTTAATCAAGATAGTAATTGAACATGCAATCATTGCAAGGCAGAAATCAAAAACTTAAAATTAACCTAAAGATCTCCTAAGAATGTCATAATTGATATAATCTAAGTTAAAACGTTCCATAGATGCTTTTAGGTTTATAAAGGTTATAAAAGAAACCTAGCATCTAAGTTTATAGCATTACCAGTTGATGCGTGCTTTCTCTCTTTTGGTGATGGTGTTCCCTTAGAGCAATTCTACAGAACTTCTTTAACAGGAGCTTCCAAACTAGGATAACCTCTATGATTGATCCACATGGATCTTCACCAACTAAAACCTCATTGAAGAAGAACCCATTCGTAAACATCAGCTGCTACACCGCTCAAAGACCAACACGAAAATATAAACTAAGAAGGCTCACTTCAAATAGAAATAGCCTTTAAAAGAATTCTTCCTTGTTTAGAGAAACTCATGAAGGATCTCTCACAACGAACGAAAAAAGAGATGTTGAACTCAGATAAAGCTGAGTTGAAGTATATTGAAAAAGGGGAACGCGAACCACTATTTATGGAGCTCTGCGATGGTCCACCGGCTCGCATAGCCCACTTTTGCGGGCTGTGCAGCGGCTTGCAAGGCAAGCCCTAATGGGCTAGCCTTATCCTGCAAGCTGACCTTGCCTGCACAGAAGGCCTGCACAAGCGCTACCAAAGGCAACGCTTGTGGACTTTCTGCCCGCTAGCGCATGCGGGCATAGCCCGTGCTCTAGCGACCTGGGAGATTTTTAGCTCACAAGGTAGTCGTGCAGGCCCCACTTTGAATAACCCATGTTCATTTGGGGCCCACTTGCAACGGAAAAAAATCCTTTGCTTCGCTCTGCTCAATTTTCCTAATTTTCTCCTTATTCTCTTTAATTATGAATTCGGTCAAACCAATTAATAATTCTTCTAACGAATTCGATAAATTATATTTTCGATATGGACCCAGTCTATAGGTTCTTTACTATGTTTAATAAAGAACCAAAGTGTGTGACCTCATAGGATGCCAAAGTATTGAGCCGCAAGAGGTTAACCAAAACTTAGCTTCCCATCTTGGAATCTTTAGGCTCAGTGTTGCATACCGGTATGGAACCTGATGACTCTAGACGATCAAATGGGCTTTCTAGCATAGGTGTCTTATCACCCGATACTTGGAACGTCACGTGCTCGCTACTTGATCTGGTTCTGCAGTAGTAACCAATACAATACACTCCTTCCATCACGTTAAGTATTATCTAATTTATAGATCTCATATTAAGTGTTAGCTTATGTAATAACCGTAGCTATAAACGCACTAGACTTACTCACAAAGAACACCACTCGGCCATTATGTATCAAGATTGACTAGAAACCCATTCTATCAATCTTATACTCTGATAAGAGGTTTATGAGTGTGTCACTTCCACAAGGGGCCCTAAGGTACATCTCCCATTATATCACTATATCAGGAGCGATGGATCCCAACTTGACTACTCAGCTTACCAAAATAGGATCATCAGTAAACCTGTAATCACCCGTGTTATCTTGATCGCCAGATATGAATAAGTATGACCCAAAGTATAGCAACTCCTACCCAAGGTAACTAGTACGAAATGTTGGGATTCCCTCACTAAAGTCCAAACGTAAAAGGAATCATCTGACGTGCACCTTTTTTCAGTGTCTCCGAGCGACTTTGCCAACATCAGCAATTCAATCAATCTGAAGATTCCACGTTGCATTATCACTCGTCTCTCTCAACCAAATTATTTGAAGACAAAATGAGATTTTGTCAATGGAATTTTATCATGCCTCAACGTTCAAATTTCTATCTCTAAACATCCTGGAATTTGTCTCCAACAGGAAGATTCGAAAGAACGGCTACTTCGCAAAGCTGCAAGTATAAATAGAAGACTGAAGCAGACATTCAAACTTGGTGAATCACCTCAAATTTCTTATAGAGCTAAAACTCTGCAAAATTACTCCTAGCTTCTAGAAATTCCAAACTCAAGCAATCAGTAAACATCAATTCCAAATCTATTTGTAATATAGAGATTTACATAGAATTAACACTGTAAGGATTCAACGTTTCTATAAGTTAAATTTAGTTCGCAATCTTTTCATTCAAATTTGAGTGTCAGTTTGGGAAGGGTAACCAAACTAAGTCGATCGGTAGTTAGGAAGGAAGGTACTTTCTGTAAAACTATGTTTACCCGTTGTAAAGGCTGCTCCACCTAAGTAAGGAACAAACACTAGTGGATTAATGCTCGGAAAAAGTATCAAGGGACTAGAGGCAGGCTCGGGGCCAAACCAAGATAAAAATTCCAAGATTCGCATTCACCCCCCCTATGCAGTTGCTTTCAAGCTGTTTAAGGACCAACAAGTCGTATCAGAGTAGTTACTCAACTTTTAGACTAATTATCTTTGAGTAAAGATCCATAAATGGCTTACAATAACTATGGAACAGGCTTCGGTCAGGCAGTTCTCCTTAAAGAGAGGATGTCTGTTAACGAGAACACTTCTATTTGATCATAATCACTATACTTTCTAGAAAAATTGCATGAAAAATTTAATTTAGTCTCAAAGTATGCAGGTTTGGCTCGCTATCGATCTTGGACTATGAAGACACGGATCTAAGGCTTCTCAAAGAGAATGCTGCAATAATAAACTACTTACACTGTACATTAGATCTTACTGAGTTTAACAGGGTCTCAGGATGCAAGGCACCATAGGAAATCTGGAAGAAGTTAGAGATTACCTATGAGGGGACTAACAAGGTCAAGGAGTTAAAGATTAATCTCATGTTAAGGGAGTATGAGATGTTTTCCATGGGTGCCAATGAGGGTATTCAAAGCATGAATACCAAGTTCATTAACATTGTTAATGAATTGAAGAGATTGGGGAAGGAGTTCACTGAAGAGGAGCTCGTAAAAAAGATTTTGTGCACTCTTACTCTAGAGTGGGACTCTAAAAAGAGTGCCATCGAGGAAGCCCATGACCTGAAGACTTATAGCTATGATGAGCTGATAGGCACCTTATTGACTCATGAGATATCTTTGAGGAAGTATTCTGATGACTCCAAAGGGAGTCGAGGTAAGGAAAGAGAGGGAAAAGCCATTGTCTTGAAAGCTAATTCATCTGATGAGTCCACCAGTTGCGACTCTGATGAGCAAATGGCCCTTGTAACCAGGCATTTCAAACGCTTCAATAAGAAGGATGAGAAGTTCAACAAGAAGAAGTTTCCCGATAAAATCAAGTTAACTCAGCACCGGCGTGGAGCTAAGGAAGGACCCAAGAAGGAGCACAGCAAAGATATCAAATGCTTTAGCTGTAAAGAGAAAGGCCATATTCAGTCCAGCTGTCCTAAGGCGAAGAAAGATAGATTTAAGAAGAGGTTCTCTAAAAAGAATGAGGCACTTGCTGGCACTTGGAGTGATTCAGAAGACTCATCATCATCTAATAAGGAAGCAACTGATTTGGCCAACCTCTGTCTGATAGCCATTGAAGATCGAAGAGGCGAAGGCTCAGCATCTACCTCTGGTAGTGATAAATCTGATGCTAATTCTGAAGTAGAGCGAAGTAAGGGAAAAGCTCTTGAAGCTAAGGTACATCCTGAAATTCTCTTATTTATGGAAGAATTCACCAAGGCTCTCCTTGATGTTATGAAATTAACTAACAAGTCGATGAAGAACATTAAGGAGCTAGTGAGGAGAAGTGATGATTTGGAAGATACTAATGCTTCCTTATTGCTTGATATTCGCTTTCTTCAAGAAAAAATTGAGTATCAAGAATGTTCTATCAGCAAGCTCACAAAGCAATTAGATGAGTTGACTACTGAGATAAAGGATTTAAAGAAGAAAGAGGTTCCTCCTCTAGCCAATAGCCAACCTCTGAATAACCAAACTTGCAATTCTAAGAGGAAGAATTTCTCTAAATTGAAGAAAGTGAGCCAGCCCAAACCAAAATTGGTATGTGGTTTTTGTGGGAAAGCTAGACATGCCATAGTTCTCTGTAGGAATAATAAATGGTTATTATGACAAATACGTTCGGTCTAATTTAAGCACTGCTAACAAGGGAGAAACCAGCTCAAAAGCATGGGTACCTAAGAAAATGTAACTGTTTTGCAGGTGAGCTTTAGATCCGCTAATGACTCTCAAATGCGGTATCTGGATGGTGGATGTTGAAGGCATATGATAGGAGATGAAAGCTAGTTCATCTCATTGGAGAGAAAAAGAAATGGAAGTGTTAATTTTGGAGATAAACAGAAAGGT
Organism: Euphorbia schlechtendalii; assembly: GCA_949673415.1. Classification (NCBI taxonomy): domain Eukaryota; kingdom Viridiplantae; phylum Streptophyta; class Magnoliopsida; order Malpighiales; family Euphorbiaceae; genus Euphorbia; species Euphorbia schlechtendalii. Next base: position 11,684 of record CATIWQ010042269.1, read on the forward strand.
AAGATTATGGGCTGTAGCACTGTTTGTGTCTCTCCTTCAATCGAAGAGGTTTCTCTAGTCAAATGTCTGAAGTTCAACTTGCTTAGTGTAGCCTAGCTCTATGAAAAAGGTAGAAAGGTTTTATATTAGACTCAGCAAGATGCTCAGTAATTGACTATAAGACTGATTCTACTATTCTCTTTGCTCCTCGAATCAATAATGTCTATATGATTGGTTTATCCCCAGGATCCACTAATGTGTGTCATGTATCTAAGGAGGATAATTCATGGCTTTGGCGTAGAAGGTTGGGTCATATAAATATTCACATTATGTCCAAACTAGCCAAAAACCAATTAGTTGTGGGTTTACCCAGCATCAGCTTTGAAATGCTCAACTTGCCAACTCGGTAAGCAAGTTAAGAAATCTTTTAAGTCAATTAATCATGTAGTAACTAAGCGACTATTGGAGCTCCTCCACCTGGATCTTTTCAGCCCAGTTCAGCTAATGAGCATGGGTGGTAATAGATTTTCGTTGATGGGTGTGGATGACTTCACGAGATTCACTTGGATAATCTTGCTGAGTAGCAAAGATGAAACATATGAATCTTTTATCATGCTAAGTAACTAAATAAAGAATGAAATAGGATTTAAAATCTGTAGAATCTGAAGTGATCATGGACATGAATTCGAGAATTTCCATTTCAAAGAATTCTGTTCAGCGCATGGCATTGACCACTACTTCTCTTCTCCCTATTGATCAAAAGATTTTGACTATTCTCATTCTAATAGGCTTATATTCGGTAACGGTGTTAAAAAAATTGTTCCCCACTTTTCTACTAATAAGATAAAAGTTCAAAATATGAACAAGTGTTGTCAATACCGCTTATCAAATAGAAAAATGATAACCACTGCAAGTATACAATTTCAATGTAGTTTTAAAAGATATCGATCCCACAGGGAAGGAATTCGGTTCTAAGGACCAATTAGAGTTACAGAACAAAAGAAATAAGTTAATTTGTATTGGAGGGTTTGTATGGTAGACTGATGAATAGATAGATGCATGAACAGATTAAAGAAGATGCAAACTATATAGATATTCCCTAAGAACAAGTATAGTACGAAAAAACATGCAAAATCATCAAGAAAATTTATTACACTACATAACTTTAACAAACATGGTTCTAGATGGCCAAATATTCAATAATTCATCGCAGAGCAACACATGAAATGACTTTTCTAACTCTAGGGTAAATGAATTATGACACTTATAAGAACCTGGATAACAATAATACTATGCTTAGTACAGGTCACTCTCACATAGCTATATTTACAAAATTATCACCCTAAAAATGTTGGCTCACTAAACAACATTATAATCACAGATCCAGTGATTATACACAACCTTGTTAACCCCGAAATCACTCTTAAAGTTAACTCGAAAGCATATAACTTTATTAATATAAATGACGCAAGATGAAATACTCATTATAACACATATAATATCATAAACTTCGAAATAGAAATTATAAGTAGAAAACAAATTAAAGTTGTAAGGTATGCAGGTGAATGCTAAAGTTGATCAAACCGTATCCACTCTTTAGTGGGAGTCGTCAATTCCCGCAATTCCTGCGTCTACTTTGAATTCAGTCTCAACTCGTACAAAACCTCTGCTAGGATGCTATTCTTTATGAATATCGAACAAATGAATATTGAAGAATGAAAAATTTTATTGATAAGTGCTTTCCAATTACACTCATACAACAATCTCTCGAATTTGTTTAGAAATCTAGTGATCAAAATAAGTATTGAATCACTTATACATTTTTCTCACTAAGACTTTGAACGTAGCAAATTCTATATATATATATATATATATATATATATATATATATGTATGTATGTATGTATATTCACTCTCGAATGTGTATCACGCATACTATCATTCAACACACACCATATGCACCTCACGAAAATGGTTAGAGTTGAACCCTATTTATAGTGTGCGAAGGGTTGCGTCTATCCAAATGAAGAGTCATGTCCATTGGTGAAGGGTTGCATCACTTCAATATGATTAGATGCAAAGATTCATCCTCATCCACAATGGAAAGGCACCTTTTTATGATTGTTTGACTTCCAAAAGGTGTCTTTTTGGTTGACAGTTGATGGCGGTTGATCATTCTTATTTGGTGGTTGGTAGTTGAGAAGAGTTGACCAATAACCGTCACAATCGCAAGCACGATATATGTGTCACGATCATGACTATTGGTTGGAAACTTTCTGCTTGCGAAGAGTGATAAGTCATGACCGCAAATGGGTGTCATGATTGTGAAATGTGTTTTTCTTCATGTTTCTTCTTTGCAACTTTACCGATCTTTGAAAGCTTCGATCCTAAGCCATTTCCTTATGTTCCACGCATCTTTTTGCACCTTTTTCACTCTTTTTACATAGAATTCCATCTTTGATCATTTTACTCCCAAGATTTACCTAGATTCTGCATTTACATAAAAAATAACTACATACCACGTGAAATCTTTTATATGAAGTATAAAATGACTCTAAACCATATCATTTTATAATTTAAAATATCAAGATAATAAGTGTAATTATACACTTATCACACCCCCACTCTTAACTTTTGCCTTGTCCTCAAGGTAAACGTAACAGAAGTGTATAAAATAGTAATTCAAGTTCGTACCTCATTTGGCGAAGGACTATTGTAGTGAGTACCACATTCCCACGTTGCACAAAGTTCAAGTAAAAGTTTGAAATTTCCCATAAATCAGTAATGTGCAATTTATATAGTCTAGTGGCATACCTTGGCTCTTAATGGAGAGTTAACCGAATTGCGTCTTCATATAAGCGTTATATGCTTACTCGAATATTTCCTTCTCTCAAGTATAGTATAAAGTATAAAGGACAAAATGAGCATACTTGGAAAGTTTGATCTCAAGGCATTTTTAGGTAACCTAGGATGCTAAAACACTCTTAGTGGTTGCATTTTATGCTCCATACCACTCTCCCATTTTTTTAGTGGTTGCATTTTATGCTCCATACCACTTTCTCTCTTTTTTTTCTTCTAAGCATATGTTTTTGAAGTACAGATTCGTACTTTGCACCCATTTTCGTGCTATGCTACTTTTTATTTTTTCACTCATTGAATCGTTGCAAATTCTGCTCCGTACCATTCCTCACCTTTTGCATAACTCATTGATATCCTCTCTTTCTTTTGATTTTTCTCTCTTAATACCCTCATCATTTATTGATCACTTTCAAAGTTATTATGGCTATAGTTTCCCAACACTTTAAACACAATTAATACTAATAGGACGTATTCAAGAATATCAAATAAAACTCATAGTAAGAATACTACTAGATATTACTCCACTACTAACTTATCGGTAGCATTAAACTAAAACTATACAACTTATACTAATTTATGTTGCATTGAAATATATTGAAACTTACTTGGAATGTTTCTTTGAATGTTACTCACAACTCATCCTTGCCAAATGCTAAATGTTGTGTCAATCTACTAAAGCGCTCACACTCTCAACGTGCGCTCAAACTCGAAACATTTTTGTTCAAAATTTGCACTAACATCAAACTTGTAATACCTAGCACTCATAATAACCTTGAAACATATGCTAGTATAGTATAGGTATGGATAATGTATAAATAACACAAAATCAAGAAAATTTTCAAATTCTTCAATTTTTTTAATTTATTTGATTTTTTTTATTTTAGGGATTTTACATTTGCCCCCCCACACTAAAGAACACAATGTCCTCATTCTGAGAGACCTTATTAACAAACAACTAATCTATAAAATTTGAAAAAGAAAAAGAAAAGAATAAACCTGTTGTTATTGAGAAGGAGAATCCAGAGGACTAGGAGTAAATTGACAATTTTGCTTTCTAAAGAAGGATAATACTTTTCGAAGTATCGATTTATTACTCTTCTTTAGAGTCTTCATGTCCTTTTTCATTACTCCAAGTTTTGCTTGGCAATTATCCAATTTTTGTTGCATACTCGCCTTCCAATATTTGGAAGCTTCGTCTTCTTCTTCTTCTTCATCATCTTCTTATTCTTCGATCATCGGAGCTTTGCCAAGACGACGTCTAGCAGTTGGATCAGATGGGCCAATGGATAATCTTCATGAGTCGAGATTAGTTTCTTGGTGTGGTTAGAGTAGGAGTAGAAGAAATAGACACCCTTGTTCTCTTGAAGAAGTCCGGTATTCTTCAAGTAGTTCCCATCCATATAACAAAAATACTCACCCGGTTGTTGAACATAGGGGAGTTCGTTTCGTGCACCCAAGATGACTGCGGTGATAATTTCGACCACCCCAATCTTATTCCTCATGCTCATTGAATTCTTCTTCATTATATCCCAAATTATATCCACGAACTCCGCTTTTTGCTTATTTAATGCACAAGAAAGAACAAACAAATCACTCTTTTGGACTTTGGTAATCTCTACTCGACAAAATACCAAAGTGGAAAGATATTTGTGGAGTAGGAGAATACACTCATCCTTAATAAATTTGTTTGGGGATTTTTTGGGGTCGAAGGTTCACTTACCCGTTAAATCTATCCAAACTCGATTTGCTTGAAAAGAATCCATCATGCTTGATGAATTTTCAATTTCGAACCCGAACCAAGTACTCATCATCTCCCTTGTAACGTTACAGTGTCTACTTTGGTTGTGAAATTGAATCGCTCTCTTCTTTTTATCTTCAAAATCGAATGTCAATAGACATTCCAAAATCCAATCACAATTTTTTGGAAATCTCATTCCCACAAATGTGCTTAAACCAAGATCAGCAAGATATATCCCCATTTGTTCATGGAGTCCTAAAGTCTCCAAGAAAACCATATCAAGAAAAATCATCCTGTTGATCTCCAACTTCTTCAGAATTTGGAATCTTTTCCCCTCCTCACATGAATGAATGGGAAAAGGAAAATCATAATCTTTTTGATAATTCGAGAATTCTCTTCTATTTGCAGCTACCTTAACACGAGGCATATTGGTTTTTGAAGTAAAGGTTGTAAAAGGTTATTTGAATGTAGAAGAATATAGATGAATGAATCAGAACTTTTGTAAGCTTTGTAGAAGGTTGTGGTGGCTATAGATTCAATCTAGACCTTTATATGAAGTTCTAATAGGTCATTGATTGGACAAAATAGTCAATATAGCTATTTTTCCTTCAAACTAGCCGTTAATGGCAGTTTCAGCCATCTGTCGGGTGTTAAATTGCGATTTGTAACGGTAATATTCTTCCCGTGTCGCGATCGTGAAGGCTTGTCGTGATCGTGACTTTCTTCATAACAGGAACATAAGGTTTTATTGCATAATGTCATGGGCACAATCTATAGTCGCAGTCGCGACTTTCTTCAATTCCTCTATTTCTTTAATTTTTAGACTCAGTCTTAGAAAAACTTAGAAAGACAAACATGTTAAATATAAAATAATAAATATTATATTCATATTCAACATATAACAACAAACAAATAAGAAAACAAACAAATAAGAAAACAAACAACAAATAAATAACAAACTGTACAAAATCCTAAATAGAAGTAAAAACCAAATAATTTATTAAGAGGAAAGCGATTCTGTCAACAGGTCAATCTTATAAGAAAATTCTAGTCGATCTCGCTTAACATCCAACATCAACGTATGAATATCGTCGATTTTCCTATGAATTGATATCTGCACCTCCAAAAGTTCATTCAACCTTCCCTAGAGGTTGGTTATTCTTCGTTCTTCCTCCCTCGCAATTTCCCTTTCTCTTCATTTATCAGCTTCCACTCTCCCCTCCCATGATTTCCAATCATGGGTGATCCTATATTCTCCAATGCACCTGACCAAACATCCATACTCGAAGAAAACTTCCGTAGTTAACTCCAGAATTTCATCTTCATAAATAAAGACTTCAGTGGCATAGGGCATTCTCCCAATCTGGCCCAACAGATTTGCCATCGTTCGACACCCATATTCTATCATTCTGGAATTTTATGCAGTAGACATAAGTGTTTCCATCATTATTCCCAAAACGTTAACAGATGTGTCATTCTAGATTGCTTCCATCACAAACAATTCATCAGGAATGACAAGATCAAAAGTTGACTTGCCAAACAATTCTCTACTTAGGTAGAAGTGCAATACGAGCAAACAAGGATCACGAATCCACCAGGTATAGGTAGATTCTTATTTAAACTCGGTTTGGTCAGTCAAGTGTTTCCATGTTGGTAAAGGATCCCATCTAGGAAGCATCTTGTTGTAGCATTCCCTTAGAAATCCCATATATTTGTCTAGAGCTTTCCTTGTTAATTTGTATTCTTTTCCATGAAGACTATAGACTAGGTAGTCCTTCCTATCGTTCTTCCACACAATGTGACCAACATCTCCATACAGTTGTCCACACTATTACGCAGAGACATATTCGAGTAAATGACAAAGTTAAGAATTCTCAGATAATACATTACCCTGTTATAAACTCCAAGGCTGATAAAACTATTCCTATGAATGGTGTAGGAACTTTTGTATTCAGCATCTTTAATAACCTCGAAATGATCTCCTTATTCATAAGAATGGATCGGGAATGGTGCCTCATACCATTCTTGTGAAATTTTTGGAGGGACTAGATTGGATTTGTTCGCCAAAACCATTTTGGAAGAATTTCTGAAATGAATAAGGTAATTTCAGATTTCGAATTGAAATGAGATTGGAAAGGTAGAAATTCAGATTGCAGAAGTGAGTAATTGATGAACACTCGTACATCAATTTTATAGAAGTTTAAGAAACAACCGTCAAATAACTGCTAAACTACTGTAGTTATCGCACAAGTCGCGATCGTGACTTACAGAGTTTGAGAAATAGAAAGTTTTTATAAGGGATTCACGAGAGCAAATGGGGGTCGCGAACGCAAATAAGCAAAATAGAAGAAAATCGTTTATTTAACCAGAATTCAGATGCAATAATATGATGTATCACCTTCAAGATGATTATTTCATATGCTTTTTCACATCCTAGTTAGTATTGACAAATGATTATTTCATATACTTTTTCACAAACAAACAAACATTCACTTCCATAAAAACAAAAGCGCAACAAGTAAGGACCTGGTACGCAGTAGCCAAAAATGTTCTTTTTCCATAAAAGATTATGTTGAACAAGGTTTTTATCAGACAACGTATGTGAAATTGATAAGACAACTAGCTGATATGTTTACTAAGCCAAGCTCATTAAATTCCATGAATCCCGCGCTCACTCAAATGGGTCTTGTTGATTTGTTTCACAACTAAACAGTGTTCACCTATGAGGAGGGGTTGTAGAAGTTTACAGGCCCAAGCCCAATCCCAAGCCCACACTCAAACTCAAACGCACCATTGGAAATCAAATGCAAAATTGCAGCTTCATCAGCATAAATCCGTAACAAGCTAATAAGCAAGAAAACCAAGCCAGTCAACGTTAGTTACAAGTTTGTTAGGGAGGTTCGCACATACATTTGTATATATAACTGCAATCTTAACTGTAAAGAACTAACTTAACAGAATTCAATCAAATAATCAAAGTTCTTCATTTGTCCTCAAATTTTGTTTTTACTTTCTCAATCACTTTCAACAAACTTTACATTCTTGTTGGAGAGAAAAATTTGAAATTTTACATATTAGTCAAACCAACCATAATTTGACACGTGACAATGATGGGGCTAAATTGGTGCTTTTTAAACAAGTTGAGGAGGGGACTACTATTGAGAACCCGACATTTTGTGCCTAGGTCCCAATCCAATGACCCCCATCTCTTGATGGGGTTCGTTGGATTGGGACCCCGACCCAAAATGTTAGGCTCTCAATAAAAATGACCATTGAAGAGAGGAAAAATTTGAAACTTCTGAACGTTCAGAGTTGCATAAAGCTTTTCAGGCCAAGTCCATGGGGTAAATAATGCATTAAGACAAAATTTTTGAGTTTTCAATGAATTTTTTTTGTTATGCAAGTAAATAATTATTGTTTAATTATATTTATGATTTTAATATATTTTTGAAATAAAAAATACAAATCCAACGAAATGATGTTCAGAGGAAAAATTGATATACCTTAGAGAAGTTTAAGAACGAATCAGAAATTTTGAAAATAAAAAGTGATATGAAAAACTACAAAATACCGAGGTAGGAATGCATTACAACTACAAATGTTTGTTTAATAAACAGGGGTAGAAGAGAAAAATGACAACAAGTGAATATATAAACGAAGTCGTTTTGATATCTCCTAGCATCACATCTTCCATATAATTAGAAGGAAATCACTCACCTGAGCTCGCTCTCATATTTCAAACTCGGATCTAAAGCTGCTCTTTCTAGGGTTTCGCTGACTGAATCGATTTTCAACAATGGCTATGGCTGCTTTGAGACGCGAAGGGAAGCGGTTCGCGGTTTCTCTGATCTCTCCTCAACCAACCACCGCAATCCGATCCTCGATTGTTCTCGAGTACGATCCTATCATTTCCCTTCTTTTGTCGCCTTTCTCTTTTTTATACTGCTACAATTTCTTCCTGTTTATCCCTTTGTTTGGATGTTGATTTTATGAGAGTAATTTCATTAGTCTTAATTTCAGAAAATATGATTAACTGATTATGTCAAATGGGAAATAATCATGATTTAAATTTGTTTTGAAGGGATATTAGGGATATAATGAATTGCACATATTTTTAAGATCTTATTTTGTTATGGTGGGGAAAAATCATATTTTAGATGAAAAGGACAAAACTTGGGTTGATGCTTATCGAACGAATTTTAGTACATCAGCTAATTGGAGGGGTTTTTTTTTTCTGTTTATTATTAAAATGTAACTCGTCCTATTTGAGTTCCCTTTTGGATATAGAAAGGAGGCGCTGTGGAGGGGAGTGGTCTTTTTATATAGATAAATGACTGCTCAGTGATAGCATAACATTTGCTAGTTCTTTCGATGAACAAGTGGATATCTAAATTTTTATATGAAATTCACGGTTATGCAAGAAAATTATAAATTGTGTCTAAACTATCAGACCTGAGATGTGGGTTTTTGTAACAAATCGAAATTGCTGTTGTTGAACTATTTTTTCAAATTTGCAAGTGAATCTTATGCATTGTTTGAGTTTGGCTTTTTCTGTATCTGACCCAAACTGCTGCTAGATTGCTCTATCTCTTTATTTCAACATTCTTTGAATTTATAGGCCGTAGTTTATGTAAAAAATCCGTCATTCCGCACATTCTCTTCTAGAATGCTGTTAAATCTCCCATCCCATTATTTGAAAAAAAAATCTTATCTTTACAGCAATCGTCTCATGTTGGTCATATCATAGTTTACATTTCTTGATTACTTCACAATTTGTTTAACATATCGTATATTTTTCTTTGAATTGTGGCGCTTAACTTAATCAAGTTAGCTTGGTTCACAGGGAGCAGGTTCCTCTTGGCTCGCGTTCCATTTCAACTCAAGTTGGTAAGAACTATTCCGCAGTACCATTGAGTTTTGACCTGCAACATTATTTCCCATAATCTACTTAAGCCTATGATAATGTGCATATTTTTCCTTGATGTGTCTTGTTCAGTCAGAAACCGTATGAAGAGTGTCAAGAATATTCAGAAAATCACAAAGGCTATGAAGATGGTTGCAGCCTCAAAGCTACGAGCAGTTCAATCCAGAACAGAAAATTCTCGTGGCCTATGGCAGCCATTTACTGCTCTTCTTGGGGATGTTCCTAGTATGTTCACTTAAACAAATTGAGTTGCTTTCTTTACATAGCATATCCAGTTCTTTGTAATGTGATTGAGTTTTCAGCCTCAAATTTGATGAATTTTAAATGATTTTAGTTGTGACTGGGTTTTTTGGTTCCATATTCTAACTTTTAACTGTATTTGTACTGTTTTATTCTTCCTTGACATATTGCACTTGTTAATGTCTGGGAAGTTGCAATGTTTTGGTTGTGTTTGGCAATATATGCTATGTATAAATGAAGATTATTGTTTTGGGTTCCGCATGTGATATTCATTTGATATCTATTGTGCACAATGCGTATTTTATGTAATAAAAAATTGATTTATTTCCTTGTAAAATTTTGGCCATGTGCTATTTTACCTTTTAAGCCCTTGAATATTCTCTGTTTCATTCTCCCTTTATTTATTTATTGTGATGTTGTGGATGCCAGGTGTTGATGTCAAGAAGAATGTAATTGTTACCATTTCCTCCGACAAAGGTCTTTGTGGAGGAATTAATTCTACTTCAGTCAAGGTCAGCAAGGCTATCCACAGGATGACTTCTGGTAGATATTTCTGGTGTCAACTCCTTCAGATTGTTTGTTGAAAGCTTTGGATGTTGTGAGTCGTGACAACCTCAAGTCATTATTTTTTGATTGGCACAGGTCCTGAGAAAGAAACAAAATATGTTATCTTGGGAGAGAAAGCGAAAGCTCAGTTGATTCGTGACTCAAAGAGAGACATTGAACTCTGCATCACTGAGATTCAGAAGAATCCATTGAATTATACCCAGGTCAGTTGTTATTCATTTGGTTGTTAAATAAATTGTTTTCTTTCTGTTGTATGATTGGGGTAAATAACTGGTTTCATTAATTTTGTAATAATTCTTCTACTGTTTATATTTTGTGATATCATGTCAATTTTCTATCTGATTAGACTCAATAGTGTGTTAATATTTAAACAGTTTGGAGATGTTTCACCGTGTCTTGATTTAACTGACATATCTGAAATTTGCTAGGTATCTGTTCTGGCAGATGATATATTAAAAAATGTGGAGTATGATGCTTTGAGGGTTGTCTTCAACAAGTTCCAGTCGGTTGTCTCTTTCCTTCCAACCGTTTCAACTGTTTTATCTCCTGAGGTGATCTAGAATGGGACCAAATTAGTTGCCAATTTAAAGCTCTTACCGAATGTGGGTGTTAATTTTGATGAAATGTTGATGTAGGTTGTGGAGAGAGAATCTGAATCTGGTGGAAAGGTTGGAGATCTCGACTCTTATGAGATTGAAGGTGGTGAAACCAAGGGCGAAATACTTCAGAACCTTGCTGAGTTCCAGTTTTCTTGTGTAAGTATTAAATAAATCTCCCTTTTCTGCATAACTTGGGTCTACATTTTTGAAGCAATTAAAAACTTGTACCTGCTGTTGCAAGTTTGTTCATACATAAGGAAGCAGTTCTTTTTCGAAGAGATCCTTAGTTATATTGATAATCTGTGAATAACACATTGAGCCTGATTAAGAATAGGATATCATTTAGGCCAAATGAATCAAGACCCCCCCCCCCCCCCCCCACCCTCCAAATGGCGCGTGTTAGATTTTGGTTGGTTTGATTTTTCGAAGATGTCATTTTTCACTATCCAACCAGAAGTTGACACGTGACATTTGGGGGGGGGCCCTAGTTCAGGGTCCCAATTGGAACTTCTGAAAGTACGGGGTCGCATCAAGCATAAATTCAGGGGGCCTTGATGCATTTAGCCTATATTTTAGTGTGATCAAAACTTTATATGTAATGTATGATGTTTCAATATATGTAATCTAAGTTTGTTTGTTAGTCAAAAGTAAAATATTTTAAATTTTTGCAGGTCATGTTCAATGCTGTATTGGAGAACGCATGCAGTGAAATGGGAGCTAGAATGTCTGCCATGGATAGCTCAAGTAGAAATGCTGGTGATATGCTTGATCGCCTCACACTTACATATAACAGGTCTCTCTTTCTTTCTCTCTTCTCCCCATATACAAATGGTCAAATCAATTACTTAAGCTGCAGTTTGATGATTTATTTCGCAACTTAATTGGAGTGGAATTTTGTTGCAGAACTCGTCAAGCATCAATCACCACTGAGTTGATTGAGATTATATCAGGAGCATCGGCATTGGAGGGTTAATCAATGAAATCTTGCACCTACTATTGTACTTGGCGTTGACGAAATAAGGTCTTGTTCAAGTTTCACTTGTAACTTTATAGTAATCTTTTTTATGGATGTTTTGGTTTTGGGAGTAACTCCAATAAATCCACCCTAGCATTCTACTTGGGTTTTCTGGGAATCGAATATGTCATTTTTTAATTGCTGATGTTGATTTTGCTTGTACTGCAGCCTTTGAATTGAAAGCTGAAAGGCCATCATTGTTTTTTTTTTGAAAGTAAAGAATTCTTTTGCTAAGTTTGTTTTGCCAATGCCATCGACTTAAAAGAATATTTAGCATTGAAAGTATGGGGCATCCTAGTATAGTAATTATTATTATTCCTTCAATCTAAAATGGATAGAGAGTGCTATCCATTTTAGCTCATCTATCGTTAGATTATGGGATAAATGATGATGCCTAATAGTTTTGCTCGTAAAATACAACATATCTAGCAGTTGTTTGTGGAGAATATCCCTATTTACTCAACACATTGGATATGTGCGAGCCTTGTTTTTACGATTTGGTCAATGCGTATAGTAAGTTGTAAAGTCACAAAAATGTCAAGTGATGTTACAAATATGGGCACTTACGCTGTGTGGCTTAGCCAGTTCAAACGGTCGAATTGAGTTTCAACTTCGTGAGTGCCATTTTCTCATATGAGCTTTTGGCACGTGTTTGTGTTTGTGTTTGTTGAACTGTGATACAATTTTTTAGTGATAGTAAAATATCTTAAGAGTTTTTAAACAAGTCTTGGTTTTGATTTTTCCCTATGATATTGAAAACATTATGAAAATCTCATGTCTAGAACTAGGGCACCATCGTGGGTTTTCTTGTTTAAAACTTTCTGCATACCGTTAGATTATATTATTACTTATTTACCCTTTGAAATTGGTTATATTAATCCCCAGACATAATCTTCAATGTGGAGAATCAGAACTGTTTTTTGTGGATCCAAGAATTTTGGGTTTTTTTTTCATAAATCCAAGAACAGGAAAATATAATTTGGTAAATTATCACTAATTATAAGAACTAAGTAATTAGATTTAACTGTAAATTTGTTGACACATATCAACTTTCCATCTCTTAATTAATTTGAATTTTTTAATTTAAAAAGATCATATCTAGTAAATCGTTAATTTTTTCGAATGTTCGTATCATTTTATCTTTAAAATAAGATATAACTATATATACTTTCGATAAAAAAAAGTGAACTAAAAATGGTATTATTCATATTAAAGGAGTTTGCATTTTGGTATAATGTTCAATATACCATAATTCTTTATATGTGATTTTTTCCAGTGACATTGCCTATATAAGTTTGCGATTTGATGACATTCATTATACCGGATTTTTGGTATAAAGAAATCTGGTTAATGAACATTATACCAAAATGCAAACTTGTATAAATTATATTAATTTTTGTCGAAAGTATATGGAGTTGGATATTGTTTTAAAGATAAAAATGAAACAAACAAAATATTCTAAGCAATTGTTTCGAAAAAAATTAACGGTTTAAAAGATATGACAGTTAAGAAATTCAAACTAATTAAAAAGAGAGGGAGTTGTTGATAAAAATGTTATTCAAGTACGGATTAGAATTGAAAAATATAGTAAGATAAAATTACTAATAAACACTGTTTTAAAAGTCACCGCCTAAGTCTGTCTAGACCCCGCCTAGGTGTTATTTTGAGGGTCGTTGCCTGGCTACGCCTAGCTCCTATACCCTACCAACTAGCGCCTAAATCTACCTAGACCTTGATTAATCCCTGCCAAGATTTCGATTAATATTTGACCGCCCGACTAATACCTATCGCTTTTTAAAACACTGCCAATAAATGATATTTTGGACAAAATTACAATTAAATATAATTATTAGCATTCTTTACTATGAAAATTTTTATAGAATTGTTACAAAATATTTACAAAAGCATGTAGTTTTTGAAACTATTAGTGAATTTGGAATACTCTTTTAAGGGGTCTGATTCCTAACTTATGACAATTGATTGTTGATTGTTGCATGTTACCTTGACATGGAAGTGACTCGAAATCTTTTGGTTACAGTTGAAATGCATTGTTTGTGATACAACCTATGATCATTCACCTACTACCCCCTTTACATTACAAGAATCTTCATAGCTCCCTCTTCTTTAAAAAAGTGTACCAAATTACTCCCTAACAACTGACATGACATGAGTTGATTTATTGGGCGAGCATTGATCGTTTCCTTCTTCTTTGTCCTTTAAATTTTGTGCAAACTTTTTGGGTTTATTTGCCAAATTTTTTTTCACCAAATAGATGAGATTTTTTATGAATCTTGAGATAAAAAAAATCATCATTGCATCGCCGGAGGACTTAGAGAAGCAAAATTGTTACGTTTCGTGGTTTTTGGTGATTTAGGGGCAGTTTGGTTGTGCTTTCCTGTTCGCCACATTTCTACTGATAAGTTTAATCTATAATGGTTCCAAAATCTCGTGAATTATTGGCTAATAACTGTGCCAAAAACTTGTTCACGAATAAATGTAGGCGTTGTCAATACCCCTTATCACATAGAAAAATGATGATAACTGCAAGTATACAGTTGCGATGTAGTTTTAAAAGATATCGAACCCACAGGGAAGGAACAAGGTCTAAAGATAACTAGGGAAACATAAAAGTAAAATAAAATAAAATAAAAATAGATTGGAGATTTTTATGGATAGGAAGATTAGAATGAAAAGTTGAGTAAACATAGATGTGATAGATTAGAGACTCTAAATTAATAGATTTTCACTATGAACAAGTATAGCAAAGAAAACATGCAAGTTCAACACAAGTGTTACGACACTCAAGATTAATCTAATAAACCAATTTAAAACACTCAGATGTTCAATAATTCACCGCAGAGCAACACATGAAATAACTTTTCTAAGTCTAGCGCAAACGAGATAAGACTGTTATATAAACCTGGACAACATCAATACTATGCTTAGTACGGGTCGCTCTCACATAACCACATATAGCAAGTTACCATTCCAAAAATGTTGGCTTACTAAACAGCGTTATAGCACAGATCCTGTGATTATACACGATATTATTAACCCCGAAACTACTCTTAAAATTAACGCCAACGCATATAACTTGATTAACATAAAAGACTTAGCACGAAATACGCAATATGACACATAGACATATCATAAACTTCAAAGTAGAAAGTATAAGTAGAAAGCAAAGCAAAGTTGTAAGGTATGCAAGTGAAAGCTAAAGTTGATCAAACTGTATCCACTCTTTAATGGGAGTCGTCAATTCCCGCAATTCCTGCGTCTACTTTGAATTCAATCTCAGCCCGTACAAAACCTCCGCTAGGATGCTATTCCTTGAGAATATCGAACAAATCAATATTGAAGAACGAAAACTTTTATTGATAAGTGATTTGCTGTTACACTTATACAACAATCGCTCGAGAATATAGAGAAATCTAGTGATCGAAACAAGGATTCAAATCACTTAAACATTTTCTCGCTAACACTTAAGAACGTAGCGAATCTAACTATACACACACTATATGTAACCGTTTTTTTCTCTGCACTTCCTTTATTACACTGAAGGCATTCCACACTTCTGCATGAAATTGTTAAGGATTTGGAGCCCTATTTATAGAGTTTGAAGGGTTGCGTCTATCCAAATGAAGAGTCACATCCATTGGTGAAAGATTGCACCTCTTCAATGTGATTAGTTGAGAGACTTTGATTCAATCCACAATGGATAGGCACCTTTTCATGATTGGTTGACTCCTGAAAAGTGTCTTTTCCTTGGTAGTTGATGGTAGTTGATGGCGATTGATCATGCTTATCTGGCGGTTGGTAGTTAAGAAGATAATACCAAAAAACCATCCATGTCGTGACCGCGATATGTGATTCACGATCGTGAATCTTTGATTGGCAGATTTCTGTTTCTAAAGTGAACAGGTCGCCACCGCGAGGCATTGTTGCGACCGTGAATTGAGTTTTTATTCAGAAATCACCTTGTAACTTCAACGATCTTCGACAGCTTCGATTCTAAGCTAAATCTTCGAATTCCACGCATCATTTTGCACCTTTTTCACTCTTTTTTCATAGAATTCCATTTTAGATCATTTTACTCCCAAGATTTACCTAGTATTTGCATTTGCATAAAAAACAACTACATACCACGTGAAATCTTTTATATGATGTATAAAAATGACTAAAACTATAGTGTTTATATTATAAAATTATAATGATTATAAGTGTAATTATACACTTATCATACCCCCACACTTAACTTTTGCCTTGTCCTCAATGTAAATTCATCAGAAGTGTATACATTTGGTAAACAAGTTCGTACCTTATTTGGCGAAAGACTATTGCAGTGAGTACCACATTCCACATTGCAAAAGATTTCAAGAAGAAGTTCAAAATTTCCCACAAATCAGTAATGTGCAATTTATATAGCTTAGTTGCGTACCTTGGTTCATAATGGAGAGTCAACCGAATCGCATCTTCATATAAGCATTATATGCATGCTCGAATATTACCTTCTTTTAAGCATAGTTTAAAGTATAAAGGACATAAAAAGCACACTTTGATTAATTTCTCTCAAGGCATTTTTAGGTAACCTAGGATGCTAAAAACACTTATAGTGGTTGCATTTTATGCTCCATACCACTCTCCCCTTTTTTCAGTGGTTGCATTTTATGCTCCATACCACTCTCTCATTTTTTTTCTTTTAAGCATATGTTTTTGAAGTACTTTGTACTTTGCACCCATTTTTTGCACTATGCTTTCTTTTCTTTTTTTACTCAATGAATGGTTGCAATTTCTGCTCCGTACCATTCCTCACCTTTTGCATAACTCATTGGTTGCCCTCTCTTTCTTTTGATATTTTCTTTAATACCCTCATCCTTTATTGATCAATTTCAAAGTATTATGGCTATAGTTTCCTAATACTTTAAACACACTCTATACTTATAGGACTTATTCGAGATTTGCATATAAAACTCATAGTAAGAATACCGTTAGATATTACTCCACTTAAACTTATCGGAAGCATTAAACTAAAACAATATAACTTATACTAATTCATGTTGCATCAAAATATAAATTGAAACTTACTTGGAATGTTGCTCTCGAATGTTACTCACCACTCATCCTTGCCAAATACTAAATGTTGTGCTAATAACACTCGAATTCAACACGTGCTCAAGGTTTGCACTAATATCAAACTTGTAAATACATAACACTCTTAATAACCTTGGACAAATGTTAGTAATGTATAAGAAATGATAATGTATAAATGTCATGAAAATAAACAAAAAATTTTCAAATTCTTCGATTTTTCATTTTTATTCATTTTTTTTTGATTTTACGGGATTTTAACAAATGCCCCCCCACACTAAAGAACGCAATGTCCTCATTGTGAGACATTATAAAAATAAAAAACTAAACTAAATCTAGTCTAAAATTAATTGAAAAAGATAAAGTAAAGAATAAACTCGATCTATTATGAAGGAGAATCCGAGGGACTTGGAGTGAATTGACAACTTTGTTTTCTAACGAATGAAAGTAATTTCCGAAGCATCGATTTATTACTTTTCTTTAGAATCTTCATGTCTTTCTTCATTACTCCAAGTTCCGCTTGGCAATTATCCAATTTAAGCTACATGCTTGCCTTCCAATCTTCTAGAGCTTCTTCGTCT